>NW_023590628.1:95265-130635 GCF_014843425.1 Jatropha curcas | reverse complement strand
AGGCTCTGAATAGCCTCATGATGTTGAGAATCTGAGCCCTAGAGCAATTACATCAAAGATCAAATTCAATTATATATTTAATATTTGGGTTTGGTAGAGGCTTTATAATGAGGTGGGCTTAGACCGTTTTAAACACAAAATAAGGCCCAAAGCCATTTAGGAGGTTAGTGGTTCACCCCTTTGAGCATTCATTAATTATTTTGTTCCTTTGGTTAGTATTGGATGTATTGTGTTATTCGCGAGTGTGATTACCCACATATAACTCCAACATGTCTTCAAAGCTTTCTTTGTCTTTGTGGCAACTTCACTAGTGCTCAAATAGTTTTTAGTCTCATGTAAGAAAGATTTCATTTTCATCTTAGCATGGTTTCAATTCCAGTTCCATTTTTGTGTTTTTTCAACTTTCCCATTGCTTCTTTCAAGCATTCAGAGTTCTCCCCATCAAATCATCCAATGCATATTCATTTGCTTTGGGATCCATATAGTAGACCTAGTCGGTTGTCTGACTCTACCTATATCGTGTTCTTTTGAGAACTTGGTTGGTGGCTAGTGGCTGACAGTGTGAACAAACGCAATCAAAGATGGCATCTTTTCTGGCTTCATTTTCTTGAATCAAAGTAGATCTTTACTCTACCGGATTTTCTAACTCTGGCCTTGTTCTTTGTGGAACATCTTCTTTCACTCCAAACTTGTCTTTATTCTGTTGTTGGGAACCTATTTGCACAATCTTGTTGAATCATCATCAATCTTATCGGAACAGCTTTGCTTCTGAAATCTTTTCAAACTCTTACTAGTCTTTTTTTATCACAATATAATCAGCATCACCTCTAAACTTCATTATCATTTTTCTAGAACTAGGATAAATAAATATTTACCATATTACGCCCCAAACTGATCTTGGCCATAAAGCCAACAAATACAGAACATTGTTAAGCTCTTGACATCAAGCTTAGACCTCTCATACCTAGGAAATAATCGCCTCAAAGGCTTTGCAGCCAAATACCTGCAAATGATCATCAAAGAAACAATCCCTTTCCTGACCATATCTTTCTGGAGTACATACGTAGAGGAACACAAGGTGAAACGATTTATAAGATGAAACTGACTCGTAGGGCTGAAAAGAAAGCGCTTCACCCAAAACCTCTTTTAGACAAATTTGCATGTGAGAGTAAACATGCTGACTCTCTCCATCAAAGTTTTTGTTCATCCTTGAGCCAACCGGGATTTCTACGTTGCAGTCTTGGGAGGGTGTTGTTTCGAGTCGGAATACCATGCCTCTTGCAGAAAGTATCAAGGGCCGCAATTGTATTTTCTCCCACCATTATCCCTGTTCTTGATGCACTTTAACTTTTTGCCGGGTCTGTCGCTCAATCCAAGTTGTAGAAAAATTGTTTAAAAAACAGTCTAACAACTATGATCTTCCCTCGACTTCGAAAGTGTATACCGGCGCGAGGTCTTCCCTAGAATGGTTCTATATTCGAAAAATGTTACAAAGTTTAATCGCATTTTGCGGACCATTTATGACAGGTGCGTCCAATGGTCCAGGCAGCAGATCTTGAATGTACCATATCTAACACATCTTTATCATTTCTGGAAGGCTGAGATAACTCTTTTGAAGGCCTACTTTTATTCTATTTATCTTGCCATACAATCAAAATCATTTCTCTAAACTGGAACTTCTGATCCAATCCGATTAGCATGTATTTCTGAACCAAGTTGGTCATACTCCTTTCTACACTCATGTGGCCTATTCGTAACTTATGGCCCAATTCAAGAATCGCGTACTATCGATCCTTCGTATATTTAAATACGGTGGGAGAGCCTTTTTGCGAGGTTGCCATCCAGTATAATGGGGTGGCGGTTCTTTCCATTTTGGCTACCACCATGGAACCTTTTGTGAGTTTCCAATTGAACATTTTGAGGTGCTACAGAAATCTTCAGCATCAAGTCTGGCCAACCGCCGAGATTAAATTAGAATGCATATCTGGTACATGCACACAATCTTTAGAATTAATCTCGAGCCATTTTCTGTCTCCAAGCCCAAATATCTCCCTTACCTGACAACTATTGCAACAATTTCGTCTGCTATCTTGACCACACCCAGATTGTCTGGTGTGTAGATGAAAAATTTTTTCTCGGGATGTTGCCATGAATTGGTAGCCCACCTGGTTTCTTGTTGCGGTTTTGCAAGATTGGATAGTGTCCTCAATGAAACAATTGAGGCTCAGCCATCAACATTAGCTTTATTCATACATTTGCTTTCTTCTTCTTGCTTTGCCTTTTGATGGCTCTCCTCTGAATCACTTTTGAAACTTCCGCAATACCTTTGTAACACCTCTCGGCGCCAGTCCCGAGAGACCCGACGACGGAATGTCACATTCGGTGCCGGAGGTCACCGTCTTAACTTAACTTATAAATCAGAAATCCTAGTATGAAATTAGAAGTGATTTAATATTCACAAGTTTAGCAAGTAGTATTTTTTTTTTAAAATGATTTTGGGAGAACCTTACAGAAAGAATACTGCAAGTAGTTTCCCCTAACATAGACCATTGCCAAACGTGGAATACACAACACTCCCAAATTTTAAAACTCCAACCCCATCAAACGCCAAAACAACACAGATAAGCACTCTCTAAGGTCTAACTCACACACGATTTTGTCGTATGCATTCAATTAGATACAATTCGTTAAATATATTACTTTTGGAAATTTTCTACACAATAAATAAGTTCCAGTTTTATCTTCCAAAACTACACCCAATTAATTTCCAATAATATAACTTAAACGTATAAATTACATAATAGAAGGTCCTCCCAAAAAATGGACCTACTTATACATGCCCATAGGAGTATTTAATTTAACTGACTCAAAACTCCATCTCTTCAAGCTCTGATGCTACTCCTTTTTGTCTTCAATCAGCCAATATAGACTCCAACGCTACGCGGTGAATAAATATCATACGCATGTCTGAGTATAAAACTCAGTGGTGCTCATAAACACACCAACAAACCAATGCTGGCGATGGAACACCTTAAAATATCAAAATTTTCATCAGAAGAGATTTACAATCATAAAATCCATTATTACGCTTTAAATATACATTTACTTTATAACAAAAATGATCAAAATGAACTATTCAATATTTAATTCGTTCAAATCATAGAATTCATTATTTGAAATTGTAGTACACCAATACATATACTGTTTATTTAAGAAAACCATGTAAGTTAAATATCCTGCTGTTGACATTCATTTAATAACATATTAAATCCAATTTATTTCCAAGCTACCTGAAAAATAATGGTTTACAAGGGCTCACCATACACTAGGAGAAAAAGAAGTAGCAGATAGGTTTTTCAGAACAGATTTCAGAATGGGCTTAGGCCTCGCCAACAGATTCAAGAATATAAGAAGTGCGTTCCGCGCGTTAACCAGAACAATTGAAGGCACCATGTGCCGGTAGCATTATGATCAATAGCTTCTTATCAAAATGGCATCAAATGCCGAGCATCGCTCAATGGCGATGATTCAGAATAGAAATCAAATCAAACGCATCAAATTCCAACACCAGGGTATCATAGAGCCAAGTCCATTTTTTTATTCTTATTTTTAGTCTGACTTTCCATGCTCCTAAAATTTTTAGTTTCCTTTCCCTTAGTATCAATAGAATGTAGCATGAAAACTGAATTAAACTGGACCATTCATCCTCATGAAAACATCTCATACTTAAACCAAAGTACTTAACATTGGAAAATTTCCAGCAAAAAGCAATCTTGACCCTTGTGCTTGATTTTTTAATAACATAACTTGAGTTATATATCTCCAAAATTAAAATGAAATTAGAATTCATTAATGAAATGATACAGAAATCAATTATAGGGACAATTGTTATGAAGGAACCTAAACCCAGAAAACTCTGCAAGATAGGCAAATAAGCTAGGAACAGCGGAGGACTAATAGTTCCAGACCGGGATCACAGCAGACCAAGGTCCAATTGTTTTATTGAATTTCTCCAGTAACCAGACAGACTCAAGATTAAACCAATCCAACACAGGGAATCTCAAGACACAGGGTAACAATCTCCTCATGAAGACTATACACCTAATCTTTGCCATTATGGTGGTCAAAATTAGTCACTCATCTATTGCTGCATGTGGGTACGGGGTTAACAGACAGGGAGTCAGTTTAAATGTGTGTTTTTAGTCATAAGTGAGCTATTATATCAAAATTGGACAACAGAGGATGGTTGGAAAGCTAAGAAGTATACCTACAACTCTCATGAAGGAACTCAATATAAGGGAAAAATAAAACGAATAGAAAAATAGTCCTTAAACACACCCATTAACATTTTCGCCTTGGTAAAATTCTGCACTTTTGGAAGAAGAAGAGAAAATAATTCTTCATAAATTCAACATAATAGATAGGCTTAGAAAACACTCAAGAACCATTTATACAACCAAAATTCCAGCAATCAAATCAGGTCATACAAAAATCCAAAAATTTTCACAAAGTTATACAAACTTCACATCCAAAAATTGGAAGTAAGGTAGTGTGTTATGACACAAACCTTTAAAACAACTTGAATCAAAGCTCCTTTAACTTTGGTCTTGCCTTTATCTTTTGTTAGAAGGCTCTCCACCCTCCTACATGTAATAAAGCTCAAAAATCAAAACAAAGAAAACAAAGAAAAGAAGAAATTGGGAGCATGATTAAGTATAATGCCAAAAAAGAAAAAAACTCTAAATCCAAAAATAATGAAGTTTACTTTCACCTAATGAATTCTCCAAAATTCCTATGAAATCAATCCCTAAAAAACCCCTTCTCAAGCTTTAATCTCTAAGATTTTCTACTTTATTCAAGGTAAAATGGAGTTGAATTGGTGGTGAATTTATTCAAGTAGAAAATGGAGAAACAAAGAGAAAGAGAAAGAGAGGGCTAAAAGTGGAAATGGAGGAGAAGAAGATGAAGTTCACGTTAGATGGAGAAGAAGAGGAAGAAATAATATTGCTCCAAATAATGGAGTTGTACTAAAAGGGTAGTTTGGTCTTTTCACCAAAATTGGATGGCTAGGATTGAATGTAAAATCTAATCTAATGGCTACAAAATATTCTCCAAATTAAATTCCTTCAAAATGATTATATAAACACAAACAAAATTCTCAAACATTTACTCCATAAAAATCATTCCTCTAATTTCCTTAATTAATATAACCATTCATTTCAAATTTAATCCATACAAAACTATTGCCTTTCTAATTTCCTTAATTATATCAACATCTTAAGTTAACTACTGACTTCACTAATTCTCTAAAATTCTCCAAGAGATGGATTCACTACTTTACTTTCTACCTAAAGAACTACATGCATGCATGCTCCACAAATGTAACATAAGAAGTGGATTACACCATATATATATTTAAATTTTTCTGGATCCAAAAATAATTAGGCTTTGATCCGGACCCGACAATACTATTCACAGACAGATAAACTACTATTTCAAACACAGGAAAAAATAGGGCTTACAGCTCTTCCCCCTTAAAGAGATTTCGTCCTCGAAATTTCACCCCTGAATTAAATCAACTGAGGATGTTGTGTTCTCATAATGTCTCACTTTCCATCAGTTAGCTCCTCGGTCTATGGTTTCCTTCTCCAAAGAACCTTTACCAAAGGAAAAATTCTCTTTATTTTTCCTTAGTTCCTTAACTTCCCCTAGCAGTATCTTCACCGGTTCTTCCCTCATAAGTTAAATCTGGGATGGCAATAGTAAATTGATTCAATTCTGATAGTCACGGTGTGATCGGGGTCGGACACTCGATACCTTTCCTTTCAACATATGATACGTGGAAAACCGTTATGGATCCCTATCCAGGTTCTGGTGGTAAAAGCTAGTCTATAGGCCAATGGACCCACACTTGCTCATTGGATCTCATATGGACCTTAATGAACCTTATGGACGTAAGCCTTACCTTCTATCATAATCTCCAATATTTTTTCACCATCGGAGAACCTTAGGAAAACCTTATCTCCCCGTGCATCTCTGAATATCTTCCTCTTTCAAGCTGCATAAAGAATTTTGAACGATCTGTCTAAGCTGCTTTCTCAAATCGATCTCCTGACAAAATTTTGACCCTTTTCTCTGTACTCTGAAATCAATCCGGACCTAAACCATTCTTGCCCTCGCTCAATTTGACCAGACATAATGGAGCCTACATCTCCTAACCCATAGAGCGCTTCAAAAGGGGCCATTCTGAATACTCGACTGATAACTGTTTATTATAGGCGAATTCGATAAGTCCGAGATGTACTTCTCCCCAACTGCCGCTCAATCAATAACACAAGTTCCTTACAATAATTCCCTCTCAAAATCTGAATAACCCGCTCTGACCTGAACCATCTGTTCGAGGAGAAAAGCTGTGCTTGAAATTTCAAGCTGGTACCAGGCTCATGGTAGCTTCTTTCCAAAATCTAGAAGTAACTCTCGGATCTCTATCTGAAATGATTGGATGAAGGAACTCCAGTACTCTCACCTATTCTCATCTATATACAAGCTCTGCATACTGCTCCATGGTGAACATGGTCTTAAATAGGAAAGAAAGTGTGCGATTTAGTTAGTCTGTCAATCTATTACCCATACAACATCTTTCTTTTATGAGTTTAAAGGCATCCAGTCACAAAATTCCAATTGTAATCTTATCCCATTTCCACTCTGGAAAATAGCAGGGGTGTAACAAACCGGAAGGAAACCTGGTGCTTTCTGCTTTAACTTGCTGCTGGGCATGTCCAACACCTCGACACATATCTGTGATTCCCTCTTCATCGCCGGCTTCACCAATATTGTGATTTCAAATCCTGATAACATTTTATTAAGCTGCCAGGATCATAGCATATGGACTACAATGAGCTTCCCTGTTAAGATACTCTTTCTCAACTCTGAAAATTTTAGGCAACACAAATTCCTGTCCCCAAGTAACAAGCAGTCGTCATCTTAATCATAAATCTCTTTTTCTTTCCCTCTCTAGTTAGGTCTTTCCACAAGGCAACAAGTCTCATCATCCTTTTTGTGCATCTCGAATTGCTGAAGTAGGCTATGGTCTAATCGACAAGCTCTGCCACAAGTGCAACGCATTTACTACTAACCAGATGAATCGAGTATTCATGAGCCGTAAAAGCAACCAAGGATTTCCTACTAAGTGCAATCTGCTACGCACATTCGCTTTAACCTGGATGGTAATCAATGGTTAAAGTCCCATCAGTCTTTAAGCGTGCTCTAACCATCTACGTTGCTCAGATTAAGCTCCTGTTTGATGTAAGCAGATACTTGTGAACTCTTATGCATCCGATATAACAGATGACAATTTCTCAACCATATAAAGTAAATGCATCCAAATCTTCAAAGCGAAGACTATAGCTGCTAACTACTCAAACACACATACGGGCTAGTTCGTTTCTCATGTGGTGCACACACACACACACACAGACTACCTTACCTCCTGCATAAGCACACAACCCAACTCCATTATGCGAAGGCATCATATACACAATCATACGGTCTACCCGAAACTATGGCATGTGTCAACACTGGAGCCTCAGTAGCATCGCTTAAGCTTCTCAAAACTATTCTGACATTATCAGTCCACTCGAATCCTGACATCTTTTTGGAAGAATTCTAGTCAAAGGAGCTGCATGAGAGAAATCCCTTTATAAATCTTCTATAATAACCAGCCAATCTAAGAATACTCCGAATTCTCAATAGACATTTCCTTAGGTGGCTTTCTCATTGAAACCACTCCTCTATTCTTTTCTTTCGGATCAAACCTCTAAAAAACCCTCAGCAGAAATAATGTGACACCAAAAAGTAATCTCAGACCAACCAGAATCACACTTACTCCAACTTAGCATCAACTGTCTGCCTCTCTCAATATTTGCAGTACAAATTCCCTCAAATGGTGATTATGATCCCCTCTCTAGTCGAGAATTATACAAGATATCATCATGAACTACAAACTACACACTGATCTAAGTAAGGGAATGAAAAATCCGGTTCATCAAATCCATGAAAACTGCAAGGACGCATTCGTCACCCAAACGGCATTACCAAGAATTCATAGTGACACCATAACGGGTCCTAAAAGCAGTCTTTAGGTACATCTGATTCTCTTAAAACCCCCACAGCTGGTGATAACGCCGATCTCAGATCTATCTTTGAGAACACGCTAGCTTCCTCTCACTGATCAAACAAATCATCTATCCGAAGGCAAATGGGATATCGATTTTTTTCACTGTAACTTTATAAGTTTGTCTATAATCAATACACAATCTAAAGTGATCCCATCCTTCTTCTTTAAACAACAATACTGGCGCATCCCCATGGAGTACATAAGGCACGAAATGAACCCCTTATTCAAGTAAATCCTGAATCTGTATCTTTAACTCTTTCAACTCAGTAGGAGCACCGATATGGACCAATGGATATCCGGTGCAGTACAGGCATGACCTAATTACCAAACTCCAACCTTCTCTGAGCGAGGTAACCCAGGCAACTCTCTGGAAAATACATCCGAAAAATCACATACTATGGGTCTATCATGTACACCAGGGGATTCTGACTCTGGAGTAGTACAACAAGGCTAAGATGCCTCACAAAGCCATGCTGGACAGTCTTCCATAGCAGTGAGAAAGCAAGAAATAATGAATTAGGAGAGGTAATCCGAACCTCTTCCACCCACTAACTACAATCTCCTCACCAGATGATAGTCTGGAGTGTAAATCCCTCTTCAGTCTCAATCAATCATAACTTCCATGTCCTAGATAACCAATCCATACCCAATAACCCCCCATCAAACTCCCCGAAAGGTAACTCTAGTCATATCTTTCCCAAAATAACATGGCCCATATATTACTAATGGACAAGCTCTATACACCGCGATGAACTATCACACTATGACCCAGTGGATTAGTAACCTTCCAATACTATGCTCTAATATATCAGCATGCAATATTACCTCAATCTTACCACATGTATGCATAAATCTGAAATGCGTAGAGCCAGGATCAATCAAAAAGCATAATCAAAGATAGAGAATATACCAACTATAACGTCTGGGGCATCCTGCTCCTCCCTAGTCCTAATAGCATACGCTCTGGCAGGTGCTCTGGACTCAAGTTTGTCCACTGTCTCTGAAACTGGCCTTTGACTTCTAGAACCTACTATATCGCCATGGCCTCTGCCTCTTCCTCTCGGAATAAAGGAAGCTGACCTCCCGACCTGTGGAGCTGAACTAGCCAAAGTAGGGCAGTCTCAAATTATATGCTCAGTAGATCCACATCGAAAGCATGCCCCAGATAATCTCCTACAAACTCCAGGATGTCTCTGACCACAATGAGTACATGTCGGTAAATTGCTCCATTTGCTCCAGCAGTATCCTCCACCACTACAACAGATTGGTCTTTGACGCTGCTCAACATAAGGACCATGTCCCAGGGTCTCTGTATCCGGTCTAGACCCAGTCTGTGTGCACACCTCTATACCTTCTTACTGCTTAGACTGAGCCCCAGAAGTCTGTCCCAGAATGTCAATACCCTGAAAGCCTTTTTGTTGCCCTGCTGATTCCGTTGCCCGTCTAGCCTGTTGCCTCCATTCTAACTTCTTCAAGCTCTTAAAGCTTGCCTTTACCCAGAGAAGACATGGTTCTATGAGGATGAGCAATCCAGATGCATTCTATATTTCATCAATGCACCTCTACGAAAACGCTGCATCTATCTCTATCTGATTCAGTAGGAACCATCTCCACGGCATACCTGCTTAGCCGGATGAACTCTCTCTCATATTCAGACACAGTCATTTTGCCCTGTTTTAACTCTAAAAACTCAGCTTTACGTTGGTCCATGTACAGCTCCCTAATATATTTTTGTCTGAACTCAGACAGAAAGAATGCCCAAGTCCTCTTCTCTTTACTGACTGTCTGTGATACTGTTTCCCACCACTGATAAGCTTCCTCCCTTAATAACGAAGTGGCACAAACTAAACCATCTGAAGGTGAGCACTGCATCTGCTCTAATATCCTTTCCAAAGACTGGAGCCAATACTCGGCCGTAGAAGCCATATCGGCCGTAGAAGCCATATCATCCTTGCTACCCCTGAACTCAACAGCTCCATATTTTCTCAATTTCTCAATAGGGGGACGAACTGGAATAGGAGATGGAGCAACTGGAGCCTGGGGAACAGTTCCCGCTACTTGCCTCAAAGCAGCAACTAACTACTGAACAAACGTATCTTGGTTAGGCCCCGCAGGACCTGCAGCAGCCTGCCCCACTCTCGAGGCGTGCTCCGCATCAAAACCCACAGCACCACTAGCATCATGACCAACAGGAACACCACCACTATGAGGAACATAACTATCCACCTCCTCCTCAGAATGATGTTGAGACATCACTGAACTCCTACAAAGACCAAAAGGTTCGCATCAGAGAGAAGTTCCAAACCAAACTAATATGGCATATTTAACGTAACTTACTCTTACTCTAACTTCAAATCTATAAAGTCCTCGATATGCATATCGTCCTAGAATCGCCTAAACCTATGCTCTGATACCACTAAATGTAACACCCGCCGCCCAGTCCCGAGAGACCCGACGGTGGAAGTCACATTCGATGCCGGAGGCACCGTCTTAATCCTAGTATGAATTAGAGTGTTTAATATCCACTAAGTTTAACAAGTAGTTATTTTTTTTTTTTAAAAAAAATTGATTTGGGAGAAACATTACAGAAAAAACTGCAAGAGTTTACCCTAAACATAGACTTGACAAAAACAAGTGAATGCAAAACACTCCCATAACAACACAATAACACTTTTCTAATTTCATAACTACAACATTTTCGTATGCATTAATTAGATACATTTAGTTAAACATATTACTTTGAATGTTCTACACAATAAATAAGTCCAAGTTTATCTTCCAATAATTACACCCAATTAATTTACAATAGTAGACTTAAAGTATAAATTACATAATAGAGTCTCCAAAATGGACTACTTATACATGCCATAATACCTAATTACATAAAACACTAATCAACTACTAAAATATCGCTTCAGCTCTGATGCTACTCTTCTGGTCTTCAAACAGCAAATACAGACTTCAACCTACGCGTGATAAAATACGCGTGATAAAATCAACGCGCTGAGTATAAAACGCAGTGGTGCTTCATAAAACACAACAAAACCAAATGTTTTGGATGGCAACACACGTTAAAATATCAATTTTCATCAAAAGATTTACAATCATAAATATCATTCTGATGCTACTCTTTTGGTCTTCAATCAGCAATATAGACTCCAACCTACGCGTGATAAAATCAACACGCTGAGTATAAAACTCAGTGGTGCTCATTATTTGAAATTGTAGTACACCAATACATATACTGGTTATTTAGAAAACCATGTAACGTAATATCTTGCTTTGACAATTCATTTAATAACATATAATCATTTATTTCCAAGCTACTTGAAAAATATGTTTACAAGGGCTCACATACACTTAGAAGAAAAAGAATCAGATAGGTTTTCAGAACAGATTCAGAATGGCCTTAGGTCGCCAACAGATTCAGAACATATAGAGCGCGTCCGCCCTAACAGAACAGAAGACACCCAATCAGGGCACCGCCCTAACACAAGACACCCACGTGCCTAGCATATGATCATAGCTTCTTATCATAATGGCATCAAATGCTGAGCATGCTCATCATACATAATAAAATCAATTCACGCATCAAATTCACACAAAGTATATTACAGCCCAAAATCCTTGTTTTAATTCTTACTTCTTAACATTTCTCATAAAATTTATTTTCTGTAGTATTCATAAAATCATAATGAAAACTGAATTTAAACTAAAGTAATTCATGAAAATTCTCATACTTAAACAAAATTACTTAACATAGGAAATTTCCAGCATAAAAGCAATCTTGACCTTTGCTGGGTTTTTGACCTTTGATGGGTTTTTAAGACATAACTTGAATTATATGTCTCCAAATTGAATGAAATTAGATTCATTAGAAAGCTAAGACAAAATGCTACAAATTTGATGAAGGGACTAGAGCCCAGATCAATCTATAAGGTAGAAAAAAAAAGCTAGGAACACAGACCAACAGTCCAGACCTGATTCAGCAGACCCAAGTCCAATGTTTATTGAATTCCTCCTTAATAAAACACTCAAATTAAATCAATCTAAAACCAGAGAAGTCTCAAGACACAGTGAAACAACTCTCATGAAGAGCTCAGAACATAATCTTGCCATTATAGTGGCAAAATATCACTCCAATCTATTGCTGCAGTTACAACAGAGTCAGTTTAGGTGTTTTAGTCATAAGCTGAGCTATATATATCAAAATTGGACACAAGAGGATGGGTTGGAAAGCTAAGAAGTATACCCACAACTTTTATGAAGGGCTCAAATACAGAGGGAAAATAAAACGAATAGAATAAAACGAATAGAAAAACAGTCCTTAAACACACCCATTAACATTTTCCCTTGCCTCTCTTGGAAGAAGAAGAGGAAAATGTTTTCCACTTCAATCAAACATGTGATCATGCTTAGAAATCACCCAAGAGCATGTTTATACAACCAAGGTTCGATAATTCAAATCATTTCATACAAAATCTAAAATATACACATAATAGCATAAATGCACAAAATAAAGAATTGAAGTAAGGTTAGTGTGTTTATGAACACTAACCTTAAACACAAGGTTTAACAAGCTTAAATCAAACTCTTTAAGCCATTGCTTTGCCTTTCTCTTCGCTGGAAGGTTCTCCACCCTCTAAGTGTAAGAAACTCAAAATCAAAACAAAGAAAACAAATAACAGAAGAAATTGGAGCATGATTAAGCATGTATATGCTAAAAGAAAAAATGCCACATTCGGTGCTGGAGGCACCGTCTTAACTTAACATATAAATGATAAAATTTAAATATTATGAATTAGAAGTAATTGAGTATTCACAAGTTTAGTGAGTAATTTTTTTTTATATAATAGAAATTTCATTTCATTTTCTTATTTTTTTATCAAGTTTAATGGTGTAAATTTGGTGAGTTTACCATGTAGAAATTGAAGGAAAAACAAAAAGAAGAAGGGAGAGGAAGTTCACGTTGGAAATGGAGGAGGAGAAGAAAAAGAAGAAGTGTTGCTCAATTATTTGAGCAACAAGGGTAGTTTAGTATTTTCACCATAATTGGATGGCTAGGATTGAATCAATCTAATGGCTAAAAATTATTCTCCAATTAATGTCCTTCAAAATATTATTTATCTCCATAAAAAGTCTCAAATTTAATCCTTAAAAATAATTCTTCTAATTTCCTTAATTAATATAACACCATCTCAAATTTAATCCTTAAAAATATTGCCTCTAATTTCCTAAATTAATATAACACCATAATTAACTATTCTCTAATTATCTAAATTCTCCCAAAAATATTCATTACTTACTTTCTACCCATAAAAATAATGTATACATACTCCAAAAATATTAAAGAAAATATTAAACATACATAGTAATTTTAAAATTTTCTGCGACCAAATAATACCGCTCCAAAATAATACCGACTCCCGGACCGACAGTACTATTCACAGACAGATAAACTACTATTTCAACACAGGAAAAATAGGGCATTACAGGTGGAGAGATAATCATGGTTGGATTAGGATAATGGAATCCTAGTTTATCTGTTAGTTAGAGTTTTATTTGGGAATCTACTACCTTTTATTTTTATTTTTAATATATATTATTATTGTATAATAACACTAGTCTCCTCATTAGTTATTTAGTCATTTTATATCCAAATGTATTATTGTATGTATTTATGTATATTTATTATTCATTATATATATATATTATATATATACATTCTGTGAAAGCTGTCGAGAAAGGACAGCTTGTTTTGAGGAAAGGGAAGCATCGTGTTCGTTCATATACTATTCTGTGAAAGCTGTCGAGAAAGGACAGCTTCGTTTTGAGGAAAGGAAGCATCGGTTCGTCCGTTGAGGGGTACTTTGAGAATTGCTTCATTTAATGTGGTGACTCTTCAGTACCTCGCCTCATCTATATAAGGCTCTCCTCCCATTTCATTTGCCTCACTTATTGCTTCTTGATTGTCAGAGCCTCTCCCTCTAGAACTTTCTCTCTCTAACCTATCCAAGTAAGTTTTTACATTTTAGCTCTTTCTTTTTTTTTTCTTTTTCATTAGTTAGGACTATGAGTTCTTCCAGTGAAGAGAATGTCCAAATATCGCTTGATCAATCAGGCAATGAGAATACCGAGGATATAGATTCGGGGGTAGGCGAGGCCAATAGTAGAAAAGAGAATGTTAGGATTGCCGAAGTGCCTTTTGACAATAATAAGGGCGAACTATGGGACATATGTTTCATGTACAGTATTACACCAGAATACAAATTGATTAGGCCTTCAGAAGCCATGAGGGTAACTGAGCTACTAGATGAAGACTCCATCATGATATATAAGGAAAGCTTCCAATTTTGTGGTTTGATTTCCTTTGTTTGTGCCTCTCAGATCATTTTTCAATGATTACATCACCATTAGTCAATTACACCCTAACAGTTTGAGACTCTTATGTGGTCTAATAGCGTTGGCTCGCCAAGCTAGACATATTTTAATAGCTCGGGCAGTTCGAGAACTCTATCACTTCTCGGTTCGCCCTAAGGAGGATCATTGTTTTCTCTTGGCGAAGAAAGAATACAATGTTTTCTCCAAGAGTCCCAAGATTTCCTATTTAAAGAACTGGAAATCTAAATTTTTCATTGTTAAATGACCAGGAGGTTTAGAGTGCCGAAATCAGTGGTTGGAAGATCCACTTCGCCATCTTCCTGCTTCACCCACCCCCTATGATCGGATTTGTATGGAGTTAATAAAAGCTAAAGGGTTGAGGTCTGTTAACCTAAAGCGGTTGATTGCTAATGGTTATCCGACTTGCTAGCCTAGCGGACCTATTAGGCCCAAACCTTCCCCTATTGGTAAATATTTTCCTTAGTCGTATTTCATCTTTGATCTTTACACTGACAGTTTTTAATTTTTGTTTTTCTTTTTATGTAGGTATGGCTCCAAAAACGGTGAAGAGTTCTAAACTTTCAAAAGCGGCTGAGGCGATGAGGAAAAAATCAAACAAAGGTAGTTTGGAGAAGGGGGCATAGTCTAGCGAACCAGGGGTGACTCTAGAGACTCCTCAAGTCGAGCGCACTTCTACTAATCCTCCCATCGAACCGAGCTGTAAGAGGCCAAGAGATGCATCCATCCCAGTTTCTCCTCCTCCTCCTCGAGCTGGCGAAGTGTTGGACATCTGAGTTTACTTTATGAGCAAGTACAGGGCTAACTGTAGTTTACAATCTAATGCACCGTGAGATGGCTCGTCATTGCCTATTTCCTATTGATGCACATTTCTTGACTTCATGGATGACTTAACGAGGAAGGATTTTATAAATCAGAGTCTTTTCTAAGCCTTAAATGCCAATAATATTAACTCTGCTAGGATAACCAAGCTAAAGGGCTCTTATACTGATGTGGAGGTGAAGAAGATTCAAACAGAGGATGCATTAGAAAGTGCTGAAGTATCTATGAGGGAGC
The DNA here is from genome assembly GCF_014843425.1 of Jatropha curcas. Next base: position 115,004 of record NW_023590628.1, on the reverse strand, counting down.
AAGAGACTCAACATAAAGCAGGGTTGGCCGCTCGTGATGCCGATCTAGAGAAGTTGAAGGAGGAGAACTGTGACTTGTTAAATAAGAATAAAGATCTTGAGGATAAGGTAAAGGGGATGGAGGAGGAACTATAAGGGCTTTAGGACCAGGAGGGGTCTATGGCAGAGGATCTGACGAAGGCGTGTCTGAGCTTTTAGGAAGAATGTTCTAATCGAGCTATAGACTAGGCACCTTGATTTAACTTGGAGTTAGGTGAACAATATATATCATGATGAGGATAAGGGGGAGGAAGATGTTGAAGGTGACAATACCACACAGGATCGTAATGTTGGTGGTTCGCCCACTCCAAGGATAGATATTGATGTGTCAGTCGACTTCCACCCTATTTCTTCTGAAAGGCAAGGCACAATTGAGGATATACCTTCTGGGCAAGATGTTTTTTTATAACTTATCCTCTTGTAGTAGAATTTTGAACATGACCTGTGTAAACCCTTTTGCCTTTATGTTGATGAAGGGAAGTTTTCTACGTATCATTTATGTGTTGTGCTTTTCGCTTTTATACTCCTAAGTATTTTTCTGATGTTGAATATTTATTTATGCATAAAGATGCATGTCAGATTGGCGAACTATGTATGTATAATAATGTATTTCCTAACGTCGAGTAAGGACTACTTAAGTTTACTTTGGCGAGTTATTTGTGTCCGAACTACTAGACTGAGGTAAAGGACTACCTAAGTCCATATGGCGAACTAGATATGCCTTAGCTGATGGACTTAGATAAAGGACCACTTCGGTCCACATGGTGAACTAGATATGTCCAAGCGAATGGACTTAGATAACGGACCGTTTAGGTCCATATGGCGAACTAGGTATGTCCGAACGGATAGACTTAGATAAAGGATCACTTAGGTCCATATGGAGAACTAGATATGTCCGAGCGGATAACTTAGATAAGGGACCGCTTTAGGTCCATATGCCGAACTAGGTATATCCGAACGTATGGACTTAGATAAGGGACCGCATAGGTCCATATGGATAACTAGGTGAAATGCAAAAACTTTCTAAGTAAGATCCTTCAGGAAAAACTTAATACATCATGGCTTTCTTACCCTTATAAGGTGTAACATCCCTTCCCGGTCCACCCGTTAACCCGAATGAACCGAGCCGAGACGCTACAATCTGGTTGAACCTATGTCCTGTCATGCGGATATCTGAACGAGCCGATGACGCTACAATCGTGGTTGAACCTATGTCTGTTCATGCGGATATCATACTGTATGAAAAATATTAATATTAAACTAACTCCCCAATTACACTCTAACTTCCAACGTCTCAAAGGAATCACATAACACAATAACACTTTATATATCTTTTCTTAATTGTATTAAATCCTCAAACTAGCATTTAAATATCTAGCAATTAATTTCATTTCAGAATCTAATCAAGTTTTCATGACTTTAATTCATACCAACTATAGTTAAACTTATTTCATCTTCAATCATTTCATAAGTATTTATTCTTATCTCCAACTACTTACACCAAAAATTACATGTTTCAATTATATTTACAATCACCCTAATCCTCTAACCAAAACATAATATTATACATGCCATAAATCTTAATACATGCCATAATTCTTAATATTACAACTCCTTCAATCTTACTATGACCAAGTTAGTCACTTCTGCTGAACGTTACTCCTCAAGCTTTCAAGTATTCAACTACGATCTTCAACCTACGCGTTGATAAAAAAATCGACGCGTGAGTATTAAACTCAGTGGTTGCTCATAATTCACATACTAAACAAAGCGCGGATGGCAACTAACTTAAAATACAAAATTTCATTAAAGCATTGATACTTCATTAGAATCAGTAAATTGTACGTTAAATGTCTTTCTTTTATAACAACGAATTAAACTTCTTAATTCATAAACATCAAAATAATTTGCATTTTCGGGCCATTCCGAGCCGGTGCATTTGGGCCCCAAAATCGTAGGTATACCCCTTTGGTGTTTGGAGCCCTGTTTGAAGGCCTGTTCTGGAGCCGAAATATTCTTTACGCCTGACGGGTGTGAACACTCAAATTTTGAGGCTCAAAAGCCTATTTTCTTCCGGACTGCGAACAGTCCGGCCGGACCGGAGGCCTTTCGGAGAGTTCACCGGAAATATGCCAATATGGTACTTGAAACGTCCGGAAAATTACGAGGATCACGGAACTGGTCTCGGAATATTTTTTGGAGGTTCGAAACTCCCGGACACTCCGAAAAAAAGCCCCCGGAGTGAAAACTCTGCCTGCCCCGGGTGGCTTCAGCCACCCGAAGCAGCAGCCGAGCCGGCGGGCCCCAGCCGCCGACGAGGACCGGTGGCTCTGGCTGCGGGAAAGGCCGCCGAGTCGGTCGGCCCATCCCGGCGGCCCAGCCGCCGGGGAGGCCACCGACCGGGGCCTATCCGGGCGGCCGGCGGGCCGCCGAGACCCGGCGGGCCGCCGCCGGAAGGGGCCGCGAGACTTGACGGCCCTGGCCGCCCGGGCGGGCCGCCAAAGCCGGCGGTCCATTCTTGGCGGCCCGGGCCTCCGGGACGCCGCCGGGCCGGGCGACCGAGGCCACCGGGAAAAACAGTCCGGTTTGCGCCTATTAAATAACAGGCCTCGGGCCTCCTGTTTTCCACACTTCAATCTGTATGACGGACGCTCCTTCTGCCTCTCGCCTCCTTGCGATTCTTTACTGCTTTGCATTTTTTAATTTAGCTTTTATTTGCTTCTTTTCTTTGTTAAGTGGTCATTAAAATTTAAAATTAATATTTCCCTTAACGAAGGAGCTTAACCTGAGTTTAAGAATGCCGCCGTCGAACTAAATCAGGTACACAAAACTAAACTCTGTTTTTTTTAATTTTAGCATTCATGCATGCCTTCTTTCCTAACTCCTCTAAATTCTTATAACTGCCATAAATGGCATTACATTACCATTAACTAGGCAAATAAATTGCCTCAATTTAAATAAATTTAAGCTTAAATACCGGGTTAATTATATGTCGTGGTTATTAAAGCTTAAATTTCGACAATATTGGCTAAAAAGCCTAGTAATCAATAACTCATGGTGAATATTGCCTTATATTCGAAACAAGTTTTGGCTGGCAACAAATTGCCTACGGTTTAATCAATCGCTTTTGGCAATAAATTGCCTACGGTTTAATCAATCGCTTTTGGCAATAAATTGCCTATAATTCAAATGACCATTATTTCCTAAAACAACACATTTTGGCCAAAGGTCTTAAAATCAACCATTTTAGCGACAAATCGCTTAAATTAATCAATCTTTTGGCCAAAGGCCTTAAAATCAACCAGGCCTTAAAATCAACCATTTTAGCGACAAATCGCTTAAATTAATCAATCTTTTGGCCAAAGGCCTAAAATCAACCATTTTAGCGACAAATCGCGTAAAATCGACATTTTTGGCAAAATGCCTTAAAATGAATCAATTTTTGGCCAAAGGCCTTAAAATCAATCTTTTGAGCGACAAATCGTTTAAATGAACCATTTTGGCACAAATGCCTCAAAATCAACATTTTTGGTTGCCTAAATCTTCAAACCTTTTTGGCAAAATGCCTTAAACAAATGCACCAAAGCATTTTACACACACTCATGCATAAAGCATCCATTCAAGCCCTCTAAGAAGAGGGCTATCGAACTACGTTGACTTTGATCTTTCCATTCAAAACGAAGTACGTAGGCACGTTCGGGATCTAACCCCGGGCCGGCAAGTCGAATTCACGATAAACATCTTTTTCACTTGGTCTAAAATTATTTCGATCTTTCCTTGCAAAACATTCATCTTAGGTTAGTTTCATCAGCATGACATAGTCTCTGGGTCCAACCTTCTGGGTTCGAAGACCATGCCTTAGACATTGGGCTAATTTAATCTAGTAACTAGGTTAATTAAAAATTGGAGTCACTTACGGTTTTCTAGTCTTACCCTAAAACAATTTAAACAAGGTGGCGACTCATACATCCCGTGCATTTTCTTTCCTTTAGTCACATGCATTTCACATGCCATGGACATTTTGGGGAGGGGTTCACAGTTTGGCGACTTCACTGGGAAATGTTAATGCAAATTCATTTTTGCATAAGTGGACTACCATTGTTGTGTAAAACTAACCTGTGCCTTCTTTAGCGGCATTAGTTTACAATTCTTTGTTTTGCAGGGCTTAACCTTAGCACAAATTCAAAAGTATTCTTTCTTTTTAAGAAATACGAGATAGGGAATTTGAAACTCAAGTTGTACAAATTGATTAAGACATTTTAATTTTGTTGATTTATTTGCACGAATGAAGGAATCCTTTTCTTCCATTGCATAAAAAATGAATTTTCAAATGAATTTTTTTCTCTCTCTGTTTCCAAAACTTTCTGAGTCTGCGATAGCAAGTAGCGCTGATCGGCAGGTCTCCTTTTGATTATGTCGACGGACAGCCAAAGCGTTCCTCCCTGCCGCCAAACATCCTAATCCTTTTGGCGGATGGCCTAATGGGCTATGCGATACCGTTGGAACCCACGCGAAAACTCTTTCTGTTTCACATTGTGGTTAGGTATATCCATGCTCAGGCTTCAAGATGCTCAAGGCTCAAGGGTCCCTTTATAAGCCTATTCTCTATTTGTGTCATAGCCTATAGAACCTATCCTTTAGGACTGTATGCACCCAATGATAAAAATCATATCATAAACAGATTATGGTGTGTTGTTGTGCGCATTCATGGCATATCATAAACATTTGGGTAAACACAGAGAGAGCAGAAAACACCTTTTATCTTCAATCATGCACAGTTAGACAAAGAGTCAATCTACCTCATATCACTCCCCTGATACACCAAACACTATACCTAATCCAACTACCCTTGTACTTTCAGGTGCCCCCTGTTCAAGTGCTAAAGTGCTAGCCACACCTACAGTGCTATCACCAAGTTCACCAGCTTCACCAGCTACACCGGTTACACCTACGACTCCTGCAACTTTACCTTCACCAATGGCATCACTGTCTGACATCCAAAACCCTGTCTGACATCCAAATAACCTCATTGAACAACTGGATGGCTAGAATGGAGGCCAGAATGAAATGAGGCAATTTGGCCGCTCAAAAGGGCTGCCCTGATAAGCTGATTTGGGGAAATGGTAATGTAAGACGAGAATGGGGGCGCTCGGGCCGGAGGAAGTGGGCTAGCTGCTTCCAAATCAGAGGTCCCTGCTGCTGCTGAAACCCTACAAACCCTGGCCTTGAACTTGGGGATGACGTACCCTAAAACTGCTTCTGAGCTGGGGAAGCTGCAGAGAATGAGAGAGAACGCTAGAGGCTTTTAGAAAGGTCAGTCAAACTGGGGGCCCTCAAGACCCATAAAGGGAAGTGGTGACAAATGGACTCCGCTTGTCTTTGTTCCCTGAAGCCAGATTTACCAACTAAAGTTCAAAATGCCCAAACATGGGCAAGTTTGATGGGAACCACTTGTTCCCTAAAACTCACCTGAAGAATGTAATGTGGGGTGCCCTTAACCCGGTGCCCTTAACCCGTTTGGATTGAACAGCGAGCTCCTTGCTCAGTTGTTCCAACAGTCACTCACCGGCGCTGCTTTGAGATGGTTTGTCAGTTTGGATCGATCTAAGATGAAGACTTGGGAAGAACATATGCAATGCTTTCAACACACAGTACCATTATAATATCGAAGTGGATGTTACCCGAAGGGAGCTGGAAACCACTAAACAAAAGAACAATGAGCCAATGAACCTTTTTCCTCGTTCCTTACGAGGTGGAGGGCCAAGGCCACCCAAATGATCAACCGGCCTTCTGAGTAAGAACAGGTAGACATAATCATTAAGAATCTACTGCCTGTCTACCAGCAACAATTGCAGACCCAGAACCTACCTACCTTCCAGTCGTTCATTGCTACTGCAACCAAGGTAGACATTGCCACTGCTACGAAAGTAGAAGATTTGATTCAAATGGGGCAACTGAAAGAAGACTCAGGAACCTCCAAATATAAGAAACCTAGCCAAGATGGCAAAGTCCACGAAGTGGCAAGCATTACCCCTACTAACCCTTTACATGTGGGGAACATGAGAAATGGCAATCAGTCAAGACGAGCATATACTGATCTTGGGATGCCAATCCTTTTGGTTTTCCGGGAGGCTGTCAAAGCCAACTACATCAAGCCTTTGGAAGCAAGGCCACCACCAAACCCATTACCAAGGAATTGCAAAGCTGATGAATACTGTGAGTACCATCAGGGATATGGGCATAAGACTGAAGCATGCTGGACGCTCAAGAACCGCATCCAGGATCTGGTAGACAACGGTTCAATTATTCCGAGGAGTAAGCCGAACATTAGCACCAACCCCTTACCAAATCACGGGGTAAATTCTATAATGGCTGACCAGGAACTGATCGATATTATAAGCTGACCAGGTAAACTGATCGACCTTTCGAACTGTTCCTAGAGAAAAATGAAGCGTAATACTTACCTGACAGGGCGGTCCACTTGATTAATGCGGACATAAAGGCTCAACCACCCTATTGTACAAGCTGTCCATCTTATTAACACTCAACCAACTACCAAGGCGGTCTGCTTGATTAATGCGAGCGTGAATGCCCATCCACCCTTTCTCGGTTAATGTGATCATAAAGGCTCAACCTCCCTACTGTAATTGGCCATCTTATTAACGCAAGCATAAATGTCCACCTACCAAGGCTTTGAGCCAATTACAGACGTCAGTGGAGGTTAGCCCTGAAGTACTAGTCTCCACCCTCACCCAGTCATCCAAAGTACAAAGCATCGGGTTTCTGATGAGGACCTGCCTAAAGAGGGAGGCAGTCATAATAATGCTCTGTATGTCACCAGTCATAATAATGCTCTGTATGTCACGGTTCAGACCAAAGACAAAACGGTGCCCATGGTTCTCATTGACAATGGGTCAGCTCTGAATGTCTGTCCACTAAGGGTAGCCAGCTGCTTAGGGTTAGAGGAAACAGACTTCACTCCATCAGATCAAATAGTGAAAGCATACGACAGTACCCGGAGGGAAGTATTGGGGGTTGCCACACTGAAATTAATAGTTGGGCCAACTGTGATGGAAGTTCCGTTTCAGGTAATTGATGTACCAACCAGCTTTAATCTGCTTCTAGGTAGACCATGGATACACCACACCCACCCACCACCAAAGGCAATGATACACCACACCAAGGCAATACCCTCGTCCTTGCACCAAAAGGTCAAGTTTCCCTATGAAGATAAAGTTGTCACCATCCAAGGGGATGACTACCATCAGCTGAAAAAGCCAAAGGGCCAGCCTCTCTTTGAGGTTAGTCCTGAAACTGCCCACCTACCTCTCTCAGGATTTCAGTATGACACCGTGCAATGCATAGAGGGAAATCCTGCCAATTCTCGAATTCTTTTTGATTTCGGGACAGTACAGATAACCTGCATAGTGCCTCTGATGCTGAAGATGTCCTACCTGCCAGGAATGATTATGGCAAGGTCAGGTAAAACATACCCCGCACTACAGGCCTGGGAGTGTCCGGTAAATGAAGGAACTTATGGACTGGGTTATGAGCCTACCGAGGAAGACCGCGCTGAAAGGATAAGGCGAAAGAAGAAAGGAGGTATACAAATGCGGCCATATCGTCTGACTTTGAATGGCTATTTCTGTAAACCGGGAGAAACAATTCCTTATTGTGGCTTCCCGGAGCCGTTCCCCTGCCCGACTGCTAAGAAGATGCTGCCTGGGTTAGAAGTATTTGCCGATGTCTGGGGCAACGAGCCCGAAACCATCACTAAACTGGAAATCGAAGACTTCATGCAGCCTAGTCTCTTTGATGAGGTTGCAGTCATCACAGGAATTGACGGGAATCAAGATCTGCTCAGCCTGATCAAGCCGAACAGAGGGCCTCTTACCAATTGGTACATCGAGGAGGAGCGCACTGCTGATAAACCCCTCTGCTCAGCCTTGATCAAGCCGAACAGAGGGCTCTTAACCATTGGTACGTCGAGGAGGAGCGCAACTGTGATAAACCCCTTCCGAGTCAAACCTAGCACCAAGAGGTCCATTGTCAAAGTCCCTGTATTGAGTTACTGAATCTGAGTCGGAAACCAGAGTCAAGAACCAGTTTCCACTTCTGAGTCGTCAGTGGGTCGGATCTAGAAGGATCCCAGGATGGTCAATAAATTCCGATTGTAACCTTTGAAGACGAATTCCGTCATATGTAATTAAAGGCCTGCAATTATTGATTACCCCGTGTGTTTTATTTTTTCAAAGCATTTTCCCAAGCAAAAAATAATCAGATAAATGAAGTAAAAAATGAAAAGTTAAAAATAATAATCGCAAAGAAGAAAATGAACACACATACATATTCAATCTTATTGCATGATACAGGGAACAGTCAGTGAATGTTTTGAAAAAGTAATTGCTGATTGTTTTTATGTGGAGGGCCAGTGAATCAACGGCGAGTGACATCACGGGAATTGACCCAGCAATAAGCAATAGTGGTGCACAAGATCCCAGTATATCCAGAGGCTAAGCCAGTAAAACAGAAGCTAAGAAGGCTGAAAACAGAGTGGTCCTTGAAAATCAAGGAGGAAGTTGGCAAGCAACTGGAGAACAAGTTCATAGAACCTATTGCTTACCCGACATAGTTAGCCAACATCGTGCCGGTACCGAAGGATGGAAAGGTGCGAATGTGTGTGGACTACCGGGATTTGAACAAAGCATGTCCGAAGGACGATTTCCCTCTGCCGCACATCGACTTGTTAGTGGACCGAATGGCTGGACATGAAATGGTCTCCTTGACTGATCTCGCTGTCGGGTACAACCAAATAATGATGCATCCGCCAGACAACAGACCAAAGAGAAGACTTGGCATTATGCACAAGAATGGGGGACTTTAACTTGTTATCAGGGTTATGCCTTTTTGGGCTCAAAAATGCCGGTGGCAAACTTACCAAAGAATGGCAACGGGACCATCTTCCACGATATGAATTCAACATAAGAGGTAGAGTGTATGTGGATGATATGGTGGTTAAATCAAAAAACACTGAGACCATAACAACAGCCACTTGAAGAAGTTCTTCTTTTAAAGACTTCGTAAAGTACAACCTAAAGCTTCAATCCAGCAAAGTTTGGGCCTTTTGGAGCTACATCTGGAGTGTTTTCTGGGCATTTGGTCAGTTTTCATCAAGGGCATAGAAATTTGGATCCGTCGAACAAGCCAAGGCCATTTTTAATGGGAAATGCCAGGCATCCACGGACCGGAGAAGGAAGTGCGAGGTTTTTCTTTGGGTAGGCTTAGCATAACATCAGTCCGGTTTTCATCAATCAGTTTGGCTGATACTTTGTGGTCCTATTTTTCCAAACTACTCAGGGAAAAGGAAGTAGCGGTTCAAATGGAACGAGGAATTGTCCAGAAAGGCTTTTTGATCAAGTCAAGCAATACCTGCTGACCCCACAGTTTTTTTTTTTTTTTTTAAAACAAAACCCAACCCCCCAAGGGCTAGGGAAAGCCTTTGCCTATTGTACCTATACAGTGAACGAAGACGCTAATGGGGTGCTGTTAGCTCAGCAAAGCAGAAGATACCAAGGGGTAGAAAAATGCCGAAATGCCGTGTATTACCTCAGCAAAAGGATGCTAGAATATGAGATAAAATACAACAAGATAGAGAAGTTGTGCCTGGCTCTAGTCTGGGCCTGTACAAAGCTGCAGCATTACCTCTCATCTTACACTACATACGTTATTTCTGAATCGAACCCCTTGAAATTCCTTGAAATTCCTTATGGAGAGGCCGGTTCTTGACTGTAAGATGGCTAAGTGGGTGTCGGTGCTCGCAGCCTATGATTTAAAATTTGTGCAGCGAAAGGTAGTGAAAGGCGGAGCCTCGGCTGATCAATTAGCGGAATTACCAGTCAAAGACCAAATGCCGGAGGTAGAATTTCCTGATGAAGATTTGTTGAGCTTGGAAAGTGAAGTCTGGGAAATGTACTTCGGTGGAGCTTCAAACTACCATGGAAATGGGGTTGGAGTCGTATTCAAAACTCCTTGTGGAGAATACGTCCCAATTGCAGTCAAACTAGATTTCGACTGCACCAACAATACGAAGCCTGTATCAAGGGGGAAATATGAAGCCTTGCATCAGGGGTTGAGCGGCCCCTGAAAAAAAAAAAAAAAAGGAAAAATAAAATTCCTCAGGGGTTTTCGAGAGATTCCAACCTAAAATAGTCTCCCCCAAGCCCTAGGAAAATGGAAGAATTAAAGAAGAAAACGTTTGGTTCCTTACCTACAACGTTTTTGGACGAATTGGCTCAGCAGTTTGGAGGAGTTATCGTTCCAGCCTTACCTGCCGCCGAGCAAGGAATCAGTTTGCCGATGCCCCTAGCTATTTGGCCTCCATGGTTAATGTAAGAGGGAGACCAAGTCCATTTCAGACCTGCTGACAGTCCCCGGCTTACAGAAACAGCGCAGCAACACGTTAATTGAATTTTGGGTGGATTGACAAGCCTTGGTATGGGGATATACAAGAATTATCTTTTCAGGGGGTGAAGCCCCTATCCGGAGGGATCCAACTAAAACTGATCAAAGCGGACATTGAAGACAGGTTAGCATCTGGAAATATTTTCCTTTAACTGAGGGAAATTCTGTACAAAAGAAGTTGGAATTGGCTTGCACCTGAGGTGCCGTTGAACGAAAGAAGAGGGCCTCAAACCATGCATGGATTCCCTTACATAATGGGGAATCTGGTTCCCACAACATGCATGGGAAATGGTTCCTGGCTTCGTGAAAAATTTAAATGAACCTGGGTTATTACTGGTCACACTATGAACGACAAGTCATTCGACCTCTGACAGTCCGGCTAGTGTCAAATCTTCGCTAAACTGCAAAGGCAGCCTCCGGTCAACTTGAATCCCATTACTTCGCCGTGGTCCTTCGCAACTTGGGGCATAGACGTGATCGGAAAGATCCATCCAAGGGCTTCCAATAGCCATCAATTCATCCTGGTTGCTGTTGATTACTTCACTAAGTGGATTGAGGCAGCCGCCTATTCGATCTTGAATGCCAAGAGGATCGAGGCAGCCTCCTATTCGGTTTTGAATGCCAAGAAGGCAGCACAGTTCGTTCGTACCAACATCCTTTGTCGGTATGGGACACCATTCGAGATTATCACTGATAATGGATCTCATTTTCAAAACGAGTTCTCAGACCTGCTGAAGCGAAAGAAGATCCAGCATCATAAGTCCTCTCCCTACCGTCCACAAACGAACGGAGCCGTCCACAAACAAATGGGGCTGTAGAGGCTGCAAATAAGGCTATAAAAGTCATTTTGCAGAAGACAGTTAAAAAGCACAAAGCTTGGCATGAATAGTTACTGAATGCCCTATGGGGATATAGGACTTCAATCAGAACGCCCACCGGAGCAACTCCGTATTCCTTAGTGTATGGTATAGAAGCAGTGTTGCCTATTGAGCTGGAAATTCAGTCGGTGAGGATTATCCGAGAAAGCCAGATCAGCGAAGCGAATTGGGCTAAGAATTATCATTTGCAACTCTTGGGTATGGACGAAAAACGATTGCAAGCGATCCACCAAACTCTCCACCAGAACTCAAGTTTATCAAAGGAGACAATAGCGCGGCCCTTTAATAAAAGGTTAAAAAATCGGAAAACTCGAAGAAGGTTGGTTTGGTTCTGCAGAAATTAGACAGCCAATCATAGATCCCACTGGAGAAGTTCTCCGTCCTCATTGGGCTGGGCCCCCTATGGTGTTGAAGAAGATATTAATCCGGCGGAGCCGTCCCGTCTTGACTGATGTTTAGAATGGTTTTGGAATTTACAAATCCACATGTAATTTAGATCAAGTTTGAAAAGATATTATGTGTGGAATCATTCATGATGTAAATGAAACTACATTAGGCTGATTCTCTTTTGGAAAAAAAAAGAAATTATATAATCCGGAGAATATGTAGGCAAACCCCTATTGGGTGCGGTCTAAGCAATTAGTAAAAACAAATCATCATTTTCAACAAATTTCATGCTTCTTTGGCCAAAAAAGAAGAGAGAAAAAGGAAAATAAGAAAACCGCTAAGTTGAAAACCCGCGAAAGGGGCGACTTAAGGCAAAAGTCGGGGCCCGCTAGCCTGAAAACCCGAAAGGGGCAGCTTAGGCAAAAGTGGTAGCTCGCTAAGCTGAAAACCCGAAAAGGGCGGTCTTAGGCAAAAATTAAGAGGCTTAAATTAAATAAAGTTGGAAAATGCTTTGGAAAGCTAACAACATTCTCAATTTAAGCAATAAAAGTCAAGAAAAGTGAAAGAAATTCCAAAAAATAAAGCTAAGTCCCAAGAAACAAAGTAATAAAACATAACATCCAAAAACCAAAATGCCAAATCTCAAATAAAGGTAAACAACAAATGAAACGTTCCCAAAAAGCTATGGAAGTCTAGGCCATCCCGTCGCCGTCCGCGGGGCGGCAAATCCTCTGAAGTCTCCTATGCTTTGCCACAGCCTTGCCGGTCCGCAGGTAGCCCAACACAATCTCCTCAAACCAGTCCCCAACCTCATCCCTCAGCATCACCTGAACCCAACCCTTCGAGGTTAGCTCAGCAGTGCAGTCCTCCCTTTTGGGTCTCGTCATTGGCCAAGACAAGTAGAATGAAACCGAGCCCGAATACTCAGGAGAAGTCTGGAACACTGGCAGGGTTAAAGGCAAGGCCTAACCATTTGAATGATCTCTTACCCAAAGGCCCTAAGGACAGCTCGGGTAACCACTCTGGAGTGATGGCCGGAATCAGCTGAAAAGTCTCATCCATAACCGGAACAACCGGAACAGTTTGATCTATCCCCATTTGTCTCAAAACGCGCAAAGCGCAGTACCAAGTACAATGGGTGAGGCCCAGAAGATAAACCCGAGAATGGCGCAAGCTGACCTGGATGAAACGGGTAACATTGTACCAAGGAACGAACCACAATATCTCTTCGGGGCCCAACTCAATCAGCCATGAAGTCCATGCATCAGTAGAAGGGCGTGTGATCAAGATTCTCCGGGTACGATACTGAGAAGGATTGTAGGGTAAAAGAGTAGGAGCGGCAACCACTTGGAGATGGTCAGGAGCGGCAACCACTTGGAGATGGTCCCTCAACCATACCTGAGTAATGGATCCTTTCTGTTACAATGAAATAATAAAAGGAAAAGGAAATGAGAAAGGTGGTAAGGGGAAATACCTGGAGGATGATGGGAGAGACTGTCCATTCCTCAAACCCTAAAACAGCCCTGTCGAGGCTCCTAATAGCCTCTGCCAGTATGAGACCACCGATGCAACCCATGTCTTCCATTTGCCGAACCATGGGGCAAAGGCACAGATCCCCGAAGCCTGGGTCCCGGTTAAACAAGAAGCCAGCCAACAAACAGAAAACTAAAGCACGCATCATAAACAAAAAACCAGGGCCCGCATTCTTAACCTCATCCGATTTGGGTCATCTGGGCAGGCCTCTAAAAATTCGTCAATCAGGGGCAACAAAATTGCTTTCCGGTCTTCAACAATCATAGCCCTAGTTTGTGATCGGCTAAACTGAAACAAGTTTTCAAAGGACCTAACATACCCAATCTTCACTTCATGCTCGACCAAAGGGGCATTGGGATCACACCCTATGATAGCACAAAACTCCTCAAAAAGAGGGCACATCTCCTCCATCGTGGCCCTAAACCGGAAAACATGGGCCTCAGGATCCCAAAGTCTAATACAGGCCCTCAAAAAATCCCAATCAATTACTACACCCTAAGGGTAATAACAGGAGAAATACCGTACCTCCCCAAATTGATCTTTTCAACTTTGGAGAGACTCCTAGTCCAGCTGTGCATGCTATGGTTGGCTATGGTTATATGAAGGGATTCCATTGGTTTCTTTTCTTTTTTTGTTTTATGTTTCTTCCTAAAAAGAAAAATGATAAATAAATTAAAAAATAATGAAAGACCTAAAAAAAATAAAAATAAAAATAAAAGAAAAAAAATAATAATAAAAAAAATAAAAAACTGACACCGAAATTGGGATTTTTCTGGGCACAGATTCGAGAAAAGAGGAAGAGAGTAAAAAAAAAAAAGGCTGAAATCTCAGCTTTTATAGAAGGAAATTCCAGAACAGTCGGTGGCCCGGCCCGGCGGCCCAGCCGGGCCCGAGCCGGTTGGCTCGCCCAGCGGCCGGCCGCCGGGTCAGCGACCAAAGCCGCCGAAGTCGGCGGCCCCGGGAATGGCGGCTCAGCCGCCGAGCCGGCGGCCCAAGCCCGCGACGGACAGCCGCTCGGCAAAAACAAAAAAAAATAAAAAAAATAAAAAAAAGAATAAAAGAATAGAGGATAAACTGGGAAAGAAAAAAAAAAAATATATATATCTGTCTTTTTGTTTTTTTTTTCTCTTTTCCTCCGTCTCAGACCTAAATAAACGCTATGCATAACGAATGTTTTTTTATATAAAAACTAATCAAGTTTTTTTTAGGTTGCTGAATCAAGTGCAGGTACAAGATATAAGTTCAGTACAAGATACCATATCAAGGTGCATGGTACAAAAATTCAAGTACAAGATAGCTACATAATGCAAGTGCAGGTTTACAGACAAAAGTTCAGTAACTAGGCAAAATAAAGAAGGTAGAGCAGAAAGCTAATGCACTGGCCGGGTGCCTCCTCCTCCTCTGATGCATCAAAGGCATGCCTGAGTCCCAGGCCAACAGCCACTTTTCTTGGCTCAATCCAAGATCAGCTCCAAATCATGCTGATTAACCAAACCCAGAACCAAGGAGACCTGAAAGTTATACAGAGAAAAGGGAACAGCGAGTCAATATCAAAAGCTTCTTACAATGCTTTTTGTGAGTAGGGGATGTATCAAGGTTTTTTACGCTCAGTAAGTCCACTCGGAAAGGAAAGAGCCTAAGAGGCGATGCCCACATTTCTCCAAGGTAGACTTCTCGGAGTGAGCTGGAGGGCCGTCGGGTACAAAGTTGGGAAATACTGTAGGGTTAGGCGGAGCTTAACCAGATTCCGGATGAAGCGGCCCCGGTAAGCCCTCTAGAATGGCCCGGGAAGCGGCCCGGTAGCCTCCAGAATGGCCCAGGGAGCCCTAGAATGGCCCGCCGATCGGCTAGGCCTGGCCTGCGAAGAGCCCCCAACCGGAGTAGAAGAAGTAGGATCAGTCACAGGTCTCCTCCTTGGAGTCCTAGTTGAGGGACCCGAAGCTCGGGAAGAACGAGTGCCGAACGGCTGAGAAGGAGCCGGTCCTTGGAAATCACCAAGACGAGATCCAATGGGCTGCATTAAAGTAATGCGGCAGAATTCATCATAATCTCCCTCCATAACGAACTCCAAGTATGGAATGCCCTCGGTATGCGTATGAGTAGCAGTGAGCACCATGCTTGTTTGCCCGCTCGCATGTCCAGTGGGAGGGGATATAGGGGCGCCAGAACGTTGGCAGCCTCTTTTATTTTGGATGTTCCACTCTTATTCAGGCCCAAGTAAATATCGTGGTAAGAATGGAATGCGACTAGAACCACCGCTCCGCTGAGTCAAAGTGTCCCTGAACCGGGCGTGGGAAGCGCAAAATCAAGTCCTGAATCCAGCTCTGTAGACGGGCAGATCATTGGGGCCCCGCTTCAACCTTACAAGATTTTTTATGTTAATAAAATCATTTTTTATTTAACATATATCTAATAATCATTAAAGCAGCATACCAGTTCCTAAAGTAGCATGTAATCAAAGGAAGGCTCTGCAGGCTCCCTTCACGCCGATATTCGCATTGCTTGCCGTAGCAGCGTGAAGAACCGTGATTTTGTACCAATCTCCAACCAAAGTGCCTAGCCCTAATTCAAGGTCCAAGGCGTGAAGTAGCTTCGGGGCGAGTGTACAAGTGGAAAGTAATTCGAATGCCCCTAAGGTCCTGTGTAAAAGAAGAAAGGGGAAGAAAAAAAAAGGTAAGAGTCATTTAGTGAAAAAAAGAAAAAATCCAAGAATGTAAGGAAAAGGAGAAATGTTCCTTTATCATTTTACTCCCAAGAAGTTAGTAAGTCCCGCTGAGTTTGCAAGTGACCTCGACTCAGAGCACCATAATGCAATCACTACATGCGGCTCAGGAATAGGCACCGGCCAGTCATACTCCTTTAAATGGTCCAGATTCTCCAAAACTCTTTCATAGATAGGAGGGATTATTAAATCTCTCTTTCGTTGACCAAGAAAGGGTTCGAAAGCAAACTAGACCAGAAGGTCGAAGCAAATAATAGCAGCAAGGTAAATCTGGCTACCTGAGTAGCCGTCAGCTCTCCCCGCCCAAATCTAGCATAGATGTTAGGGGCCTGGAGGGATAACCAGCGCCTAGAAACGCTCAACGCGGGAGAAACCGTGCTAGGCTCGACAACCCGGGGCAGGTCCAGCCCAATCAACTCCAACATTCGGTCAGAGGAGATCTCAGACCTCCAATCATCATACAGCCCAATCGGTCGAACTCCGAAAGGGATTTCGGAAATCACAGAAAAATCCGTAGGGGTCATTGTCAGCTCGCCCCAAGAAAAGTGGAAGGTGTTGGTAGTGTCCCACCACCTCTCGTTGGGTAAGTGTCCCACGCACCTCTCGCCAAAGCCCAACCCATAATTTCTTATGATTGTTCGAGTCTAAATGTCTAAGGTGGTTTTAGATTAGCACCAGATAAGAACGGGCGATAATGATTGCAGCCCACCGGTGGCTTGTTAATCAAGAATTTCGGGCGGAATGCGCTAGCTAAATTGAACTCTCGCTCTCGCCGACATCCAACTTAATACGGCAATCCTAAAAGGTAAAATAACCTAAGAGTTACTCCTCGGTTCCTTACTAAGGGTAATATCTTAGTGCCTTCCTAGCATGCATACTGATAAAGATAATAACCAAAAAATTACAATTTTGGCCCAAGGCCCAAAAAATCACAATTTGGCCCAAGGCCCAAAAAATTCGCATTTGGCCTAAGGCCCAATAAAATTCATTGTTTGGCCTAAGGCCCAAAAAATCACATTCTGGCCTAAGGCCCAAAAAAATCACATCTGGCCTAAGGCCCAATAAAATTCCCCTTTGGCCTAAGGCCCAAAAAATCACAATTTGGCTCACATTTTTGGCGCCTAAGGCCCTATAAAATTCATTGTTTTTGGCCTATAAAGCCAATAAAAAATTCCATTGATTGTTTTGGCCTAAGGACCTCAAAAAAGAATTCACATTTTTGGCCTAAGGCGCCATAAAAAATCGACAATTTTGGGCCAAGGCCCAAAAAATTCAGCATTTGGGCCGCAGGCCCGAATATTCATTGTTTGGGTCCATAAAGGCCCAATAAAAATTCCAATTGTTTGGCCTAAGGCGCAAAAATCACATTTCGGGGGCCTAAGGCCCAAAAAAATCACAATTTGGGCCCCAAGGCCCAAAAAATTACATTTTGGCCCTAAGGGCGCCGATAAAAAATTCATTGGTTCGGCCTCTAAAAGCCGCAATACAAAAAATTCACATTTGGCCTAAAGCCCAATAAAATTCATTGTTTGGCCTAAGGCCCAAAAAATCACATTTTGGCCTAAGGCCCAAAAAAATCACATTTGGCCTAAGGCCCAATAAAATTCCCCTTTGGCCTAAGGCCCAAAAAGTCACAATTTGGCCTAAGGCCCAACAAAAAATTCACATTTTGGCCCAAGGCCCAAATAAACAAATGAGAAATGAGCTTACCTGGGCAAAGATGCCGGTCACGGAGGCGTGGGTATCCGCTTCCACCGCCAGATTGGCATCGTCAAGGGAGATCCCCAGAGACTCCAGAAAGTCTTCATCACTGCTATAGCCTGCCATGGTGAGAAAGTTGAGAGAATTGGAAGTTTGGAAAGAATTGGAACGTTTTGGAATTGATCAATGAAAAATGGGAATTCTTCCAGCTATTTATAAGGAAAGGCTAAAAAAGGCGGGGTCTTTCCGGACCGCGTCTGATTTTTCGGGCCTCCAAAAATTTTGGGTCTTCAAAACAACCACCGACGCCCATAAATCAATTTTTATGGTTGGCCTCGGGTGGGTGGGCATACTGGGGTGGACACTCAAAAATTTGAGGGGCTCAAGAAAGCCCTATTTTCTTCGCGGCCTGCGAACAGTGCCGCGGCCGGAGCCCGGAGGCCTTTCGGAAAGTTTCCAACGCGGAAATATGCCAAATGATGGTAAACTTGAAACGTCCGGAAAATTACGAGGAATCAAAACGGAACTGGTCTTCAGAATAAATTTTTTTGGACCAGGTTCCGGAACGTCCGGCGGAAAAGCGCCGAGTGAAGCTTGCCTGCCCCGGTGGCTTGCAGCCTACCGGGAGCCAGCCAGCCGAAAGGAACCGGCCGGCCTCGGCTGCGGAAAGGACGCCGAGTGCCCGGCGGGCACGCATCCCGGCGGCCCAGCCGCCGGGAGGGCCGCAGGCGACGTCCGGCGGCCTATCCCGGGCGGCCCAAGCGCGCCGGGCGGCCGGCCCCCCGAACCCGGCCGGAAAAGGGCCGCCGAGACCGGCGGGGGCCGCGCGATCGGCAGTGCTCAGCCGGGGGGCTCCGGGCCCGGCCGGGAGACTTGGCGGTCCAATGGCCGCCGGCCGGGCCGGCGTCCAAGGCCGGCGGTCGCATTCCGGCGGCCCGGCCGGCCGGGACGGCCAGCGGCCCCGGCCGCCGCGGCCGCGAAAACAGTTCCGTTTTGGCGGCCTTATAAATACAGGCCTCGGCCTCTGTTTTGCCCAACACTCAGTCTGTATGACGGACGGCTCCTATCCTCGCCTCTCGGCTCGCTTTGGCGATTCTTTCTGTTTTTTGCATTTTAAGTTTAGCTTTTATTGCTTTCTTGTCTTTGTTTAAAGTTGTCATTAAAATTTAAATTAATTAATTTGCCCTTAACGGAGGAGCTTAAACCTGGAGTTAAGAAGTGGCCGTGCGATAAATCAGGTTACATACCATAAACTAACTTCTGTCTTTTTTAAATTTTAGCAATTTCAATGCATGCTTCCTTTCCTGACTCCTCTTAAATTCCTATAACTGCCATAAATGCATTCATGACCATTAAGCTAGCGCAAATAAATTGCTCAGATTAAAATAAATTTTAAGCCTAAATAGCCCGGTTAAATATTAAATGAATCGTGGTAATTAAAAGCTTTAAATTCGACAATATTTGGCTTAAAAGCCTAGTTAATTCAATAACTATGGTGGAAAATTGGCTTTAAGTTTCGAAAACAATGCAGTTTTTGGGCCTTAAGTCCCTATATAATTGCAAATAATGTGGTTGACTAAAAGGCGCCTATTATAAGCACTTTTTTTAATTTATGGCAATAAATTGCCTATAATTTCAAATATTTATTAATACACGTTTAGGGCAAACAAATTGGCCTATAAGTGAAGGATTAACGGCTTTTTTGGGTTAGCGACAAAAATTCTGGCTTAAAATTATTTCCTTTGGCTAATAAGCCTTCAAAACAATTTTTTTTTGGGGGCTAAATTAAACTGCGCTAAATCAATCAAACTTGGGGCGACAATCGCCCATTAAGATCATTTGGCAAATTAATTGCCTAAACCATTTTTGGCTTTATAAAGCTTAAAACAAATTCGTTTTGCCAAATGCTTAAAAAATCAATAACTTTTGGCAAGAATGAGCCGCAAATTAAATTCTTTTGGGGGCTAAAAGCCCCCCATCAAAATCAAAACATTTTGGCAGCCAAAAGTTGCCTAAATC
>NW_023590628.1:82612-94765 GCF_014843425.1 Jatropha curcas | reverse complement strand
ATTAGATCTTACAGTGGCCTCCCGTTGCGGCCAACTGTGGATCTTTTTTGGGCCCTCGGTTGTGGGCCATAAACTGTAAATTTTTTGGGCCTCTAATGGCCAAAATGTGAATTTATTCTGTGCTTACTGTTATTATTAGTTATGGATGCCTCATGCGTAGCAACCTAACGATATTTTCTTAGATCAAGGAACCGTATGGAGATATATTCTTTCCTGAGGAGTGCTTTTTACCTTTAGAGGTATTCTCCCGTATTAATATAATGGGATGTGAAGCTGAGATGTTTATCTGTGGGCGGGAACTTCCTGCTTTGAAATATTTGATCAAAACAATCCGGTGGGTCCGCGATTATCCGCGCCATCTTTACCCAGGGCTATCTGAGGGCATCTTTGGGGCATGGATCGCGTAGCAAAACCTACAAGCGGAGTTTATTGTGTGCTTTGCGCTGAGAAGTGGGTTGGGACACCACCCAATACCTTCAAATTTTTCTTGGGGCGAGTTGACAATGACCCCCGCAGACTTCTCTGTGATTCTCCGGGATCCCTTTCGGCAATTCGGTTCCGAACATTCGAGCTAGTAATGATGACTGGATGGGGTGTGAGTATCGTCCGCGTCCGATCGGAATGGTTTTCGACGAATGATTTGTGGAGTATTCGACTCTGACGCCTCTCTGGACTGTCGACAAGCCAGGGCCTCTGCTAACCCGGCGGAGACTCACTTGCTTGAAGCATTTCCAGACGCGGGTTATCCCTCCAGGCCCCTGGCAATCTATGCCAGATAACGGGCGGGGACGAGCTGACGGCTACTTCAAGGTGGCCCGATTGCACTTTGTACGCTGTTTGTTCGCTTCGACCCTTCTGGTTAACAGGAAAGAGAGGTTTAAAACCTTCTAATCATGTGAAGAGTTTGCGCCGACGATTGAGGCGCGTCATTTAGAGGGAGTATGAACTTAGGGCCGGGTGCTATTATGGGCTGAGTCCATATACCTTCATGACGATAATGGTGTGAACGCTGAGTCGAAATGCCCACGGCAAGCCTTAGGCCGGAGGGACCTCACTTGGGGCTACTTCTGGGTATATGTGTAATTGCAAAGAATTATTCTCCCTTTTCACTAAGTGGACTCGTTTGTTTTTTTTTTTCACGTGATCATCCTTTTTCTCGTTCTGCAGACGTTTGGGGCATTCGAGTACTTTCCTTACACTCGCGCCAGAGCTTGCTGCCAGATTGGATCCCGGAATTAGGACTGGCGCCTTCCGGCTTGGAGATGGTAGCAAATCAAAACATTCATCTCGTCCGGGCGCAAGAGTCGCTTGAAGGAGCTGAGAGCCTTTTTTGATACGTGCCGTTGGAAGCAAGGTATGTTTGTTTAGTGATTCTTAGAATATGTTAAATAAAAAGGATTTACTAACATATTTCATCTTTTATAGGCCCGAAGTGGGGCCGATGACTGCCCCGTCTACAAGCTGGATTCAAGGCTGATCCTGATTTCCAGCGGTCCAGATGCTTGTCTCAGGCGGAGAGGTGGTTCCTGTCAGCACCCCATCCTTTCGGCGATATTTAACTTGGGCGGAGAGAGTGGACATTCAGATAAGAGGCCTGTCGTTCTATCCCTTATTCTCCTCCCTGAGGACGATGCGAGCGGGTAAGCCAAATAATGCTCCACTGCGACTCATACTGAGGGTATTCGCACATGTTGGAGGCTCATCCTGGGGGGAGAATTTTTATGACGAGTTCTGCCATAATCTCTTTGATGCCGGCCCATTAGATCTCGGCTGGATAATTTCCGAAGGCAGGCTCCTGTCTCAAGCACGCTCGGGCACCCGTTTCTTCTCTGGCTCTTTCGGGTCCCTGCGATTAGGACTCCAGGAGGAGGCCCACTGAACCGGATCCACTTCTTCTAACCCCGGTTGGGAGGTCATCCGCAGGCCGGGCTAGCCGGTTGGAGGTCCTGCTTAGGCTCCCCGGGCTATTTTGGAGGCTACCAGCGGGCCGCTTCACTGGACCCAGACCTGGCCAGTCTAACGTCTTCCCATAGCAGTAATTTCTTACTTCGTCCCCTGACAGCCCCTCCAGCTTTTCGAGAGGTCTCCGCTGGAGGGCGTGGATCGCAAACGGTTCTTCCTTCCGGAGGACATCCAACTGAGGTAAAGCTTGAACACATCTCCTCACAAATAAGGGATTCATAAGAAGAATTTGATATTGACTTGTATTTTCTTTTGCATGATTTCCAGGTTCCCTGTCGGGTTGGTCAATCAGATGAATGAGCCTGATTTCTCGGGTTGCAGCAAAAGAAAGTGGCTATGGCCTGGACTTGCAGATAGCCCTTTGATGAATTCAGAGGAGTAGGAGCCCCCGCTGCTGGAATAGATGCTAGATTTTCCCTTGTTTTTCTTTTGCTGTATTTTTTAATACCGAAACTTGGCTGCATTCTGACTTTGGCTATATTTTCTGTAAACTGAACTTTATTTGTACCTGCAACTTGATTTAGTACTGAAAAATAATGTATGCATGATTATGAAATAGGAAGAAAAAAAAAGATTTTACTTTACTCTAAAACCAACCTTTCTCTTTCTTTTTTTTTTTTTTTTCTGAAAAGACACATTTAAGCTGCCTTTTCCTGTTTTTTTTTCATTCACTCCCTTTTTTCCCAGCCCACCAAAAATCTGGTTCAGTTTCTTCTCTCTTTTTCTCGCTTATTTTTTTTTAATTTATTAATTTTTTATTTATTACTTTTTTTTAAAATAACAATAATAATAAATAAAAATAAAAGGACATGAATCCCTTCTACACCATAGCATGTCACAGCTGGACTAGGAGTCCCCTCTCCAAAGGTTGAAAAGATCAATTTGGGGAGGTACGGTCCCCTTTCTCCCGTTATTAACCTACTTAGGGTGTAGTAAAATTGGATTGGGATTTTTTACGGGCCCTGTTATTAGACTTTTGGGACCCGGAAGCCCAACGTTTTTCCCGATTTTGGGGGCCATGAATGGAGGAGATGTGCCCTCTTTTGATGAGTTTTTTTGTGCTATCATAGGGTGTGGAGCCCCAAATGCCTCCTTTGGTCAAGCCATGAGGTGAAAATTGGTATGTTAGGTCCTTTTTGGAAAACCTGTTTCAGTTTAGTCGGCCACAAGCTAAGGGCTATGATTGTTTGAAGACCAGATAAGCAATTCTGTTGCCCCTGAAATTGACGAATTTTCAGAGCTTAGCCCAGATGAACCCAGACCGGATGAGGCTGAGAATGCGGGCCGCTGGTTTTTTTGTTTATTTGAGGCGTGGCTTTCTCTTATTTAAACCAGGATCCAGGCTTTGGGGACTTACGCCTTGCTGCCCCATGTTCGACAAAATGGAGGGATATGGGTTGTTATTGGCGGCATTGTGCTTTGGCAGAAAACCATATAGGAGCCTTGACAGGGCTGGCTTTAGGGTTCGAACGACTGGGACAGTTTATCCCGCATTATTCTTCAAGTATTTCTCCTTATTATCTCTCTCCTCATTTTTTCGTTTCTTTTTTAAATCATTCCCTTATAATAAGAAAGGATCGCATTACTCAGGTTTGGTTTGAAGGACCACCTTCAAAGTGGTTACCTTGCTGCTCCTACTGTCCCCTGCCTTTCCTTATTAACCCCTTCTCAGTATCGCATGCAGAGGATCTCAATCTCATATCCCACTAACTGATGATTGGACTTCAATGTTGATTGAATTGGGGTCGAATGAAGATAATGTGGTTTCATCTCCTGGTACAACATCCAACCGTTTTTACTCCAGGTTAGCTTTCCGTCACACCCCGGGTTTATCTTCTGGGTCTTACACATTGTACTTTGGTATCTGGTTCTTATGCGTCTTGAGACAGATGGGGATAGATCAGACTGTTCCGATTATGGATGACTTTTCCGCTGTATCTATCATTACCCGGGTGTTACCCGAAGCCGTCCTTAGGGCTTGGGTTAGAGATCAACCATATGGTTAGGCCCTTGCTAATCCTGCCAGTATTCAGACTTCCTCCTGAGTATCGAACTTGGTTCAATTGCCAAACTGTCTGGCCAAATTGAGAGACCAAGGAAGGACCGCAACTGCTGAGTGCACTCGAAGTTTGGGTTCAGGCTGATGAGGTTGGGACTGGTGAGGAGATTGTGCTGGCTCCTCGGACGGCCGGGATTGGGCAGAGTTCAACAGCTAGGGAAATGACTCGGAGGATGTTTGCTCCACGGAGGAGACGGGACGCCCTAGGCTCCTAATAGGCCTTTTGGTATTTTTTATTGTCTTTTGACTCTTGTTGTTTTATTTGGGCTTTGGTCTTTTAGACTTTTGGATGCATGTTTTTGCCTTTTGGCTTCTATGTTTGAGACCTTGGTTTTAGACCTTATTTATTGGAACCTTTTTTGCTTCCTGCTTGATTTGAAACTCTTGCTTTAATTATGAATGTTCATGATTGTCTTTTTTAAGCTTCGCCAAGCATTTTTCCAACTATATTTATTTATTTTAAGCTCTAATTTTTTTGGGCCTAAGCCGCCCTTCGGGTTTTCAAGCTTAGCGAGCTACCCATTTTTGGCCTAAGTTGCCCTTTTCGGGTTTTCAACTTAGCGGGTTTTCCTTTCTCGTTTTTTTTTTTTGTACTTTTTTCTTCCTCTTTTTTATTATTATTGGCAAAAGAAGATATGAAATTATGAAAGATTTTTTTTTATTAATGTTTAAGATCGCAGCCCAAAAGAGGGCCCGCCCTACATATTCCGATACATTTATTTCCTTTTTTTTCCAAGGAGAATCAGGTCTAATGTAGCTCTTTTTACATTATGGCAGATGATTACAATCTACAACAAAATAATGCTTTTTAAACTGATCTAAATTACATGGATTTGTGAATTTCAAAGCCATTCCAAATCCAGTCCAAGATGACGGCTCCCGCCTGACAATATTCTTTCTCAACACATAGGGTCCAGCCCAAGTGAGGGCGAAACTTCCCACATGGATTTAATGATCGGCTGTCTAATTTCCTTCAGGACCAAACAACCTTCTTTTCTTCCAGTTTTTCTGGTCCTTTGACCTTCTTTGATTAAAATGCGCGGCCATTCTTTTTTTGAATAAACTTGAAGTCTGGTGGATTGCTCGCAATCGCTTTTCATCCATACCGCAAGAGTTGCCAAAAATGATAGTTCTTAAGCCCAAATCTGCTTCGCTGATGCCTGGCTTTCTCGGATAAAATTCTTGCCGACTGAACTTCCAACTCAAATAGGCAACAGGCCTGCTTCCATGCCATACACTAAGGAATACAGGGGTTGCCCTAGTTAGGTGTTCTGATTGAAAGTCCATATATCCCCCAAGGCATTTTGCAAATTGTTCGTGCCAACCGCCTATGCTTTTGAACCGTCTTCTGCAAAATGACTTTTATAGCCTTTGTTATGCAGCCTTCTACAGCCCCATTTGTTTGCAAAGACGATAGGGTTGAAGAACTTTGTGATGCTGAATCTTCCTTTTTGCTTCAGTAGGTCTGAAAATTTCACTTTGAAAAAGTGAGTTATCAGTAATGATCTCGAATGGCATTCCGTACCGACAAAGGATGTTAGTACGAATGAACTGTGCTGCCTTCTTGGCATTCAAGACCGAATAAGAGGCTACCCCAATCCACTTAGTGAAATAATCAACAGCGACCAGGATAAATTGATGACCATTGGAAGCCTTCGAGTGGATTTTTCCGATCACATCTATGCCCCAAGTTGCGAAGGGCCAAGGTGAAGCAATAGGATTCAAATTGACCGGAGGTTGTTTTTGTAACTTAGAAAAAATTTGACACTCATGGCACTTCTGCGCGTGCCTCACGCAATCTGCATGTGCTCCACGCAATCTGCATTCATGGTCGGCCAGTAATAACCCAGGTTCATAATTTTCCGAGCCAAAGCTATCCCGTGCATGTGGACTCTCCATTGTGTAAAGAATCCATGATGCTTTGAGCTTCTTCCTCGTCAACGCACCTTAGGTGCAGGCCATTCCAACTTTTCCTATATAGAACTCCCCCAATAAGGAAATATCCAGATGCTAACTGTCTCAATGTTCATTGATCAGTCTTGGTGGATCCCTCCGGGTAGGCTTCATTCTGAAGGTAATTCTGTATATCCCAAAACCAAGGCTTGTTGTCGACTAAGTACATGACATGCGCTGGCTGTTTCTGTAGCCGAACCGTCAGAGGTCGAATGACTTGGCCTCCCCCTACATTAACCATGGAGGCCAAGGACCATTAACCATGGAGGCTAAAGTAGGCCAGCGCAAATCGGCTAAAACTGATTTTTGGCTCGCGGCAAGTAAGTTGAAAAGTAATTTCCTCAAACTACTGAGCCTAAATTCAATACCAGGCGTCGTAAGTAAGGAACCAAATGCTCTTCCTTAATTTTCATTTTCTTAGAGCCTTGAGAAGACTATTAGATTGGAATCTCCGAAAACCCTGAGGACTTTTAATCTCTTTTTCCAAGGCGCTCTAACGCCCTGAATGCAAAGCTTCATACTCGGCTTCGTTTGTTGGTATACAGTACGAATCTTAGTTTGACTGCGATGGACGTATTTCTCCAACAAGGAGTTTTTGAAGATACAGACTCCAACCCCGTTTCCCAATGGTATTTGGAAGCTCATCGAAAGTACAATCTCCAGACTTCACTTTCCAAGCTCAAACAAGTCTTCATTCAGGAAATTCTACCTCCGGCATTTGGTCTTCGACGACAAATTTCTGCTAAATTGATCCATCCAAGCTTGCCTTTTCAAAGCTGCTTCCGTTGTACAAATTTAGTCATAAGGCTAACGAGCACCGACACCCACTTGGCCATTTTTATCACAGTCAAGAAACCGGCCCTCTCCATAAGGAATTTCAAAGGGTTCGAATTTGGATGAACATAGGTGGTGGTAAGACGAGAGGTAGTGCTGGGCAGCTTTGTAACAAGCCCAAACTAGAGCCAGACACAACTTATCTATCTTATTGTATTTTAGCTCGTAGTCTAGCATCCCTTTGCTCAGGTAATACACGGCATTTTCTACCTTTGTATCTTCTGCTTGTTGAGCTAGCATTGCACCCATTGCTTCTTTTGTCATTGATAGGTACAATAGCAAAGGCTTTCCTAGCCTTGGTGGCTGCAAAACTGGCGGGGATAACAGATATTGCTTGACATGGTCAAAAGTTTTCTGACAATCCTCATTCCAATCCTCATTCCATCTGACGGCTACTCCTTTCCTGAGTAACTTGAAAATTGGACCACAAGTATCGGCCAATTGATTAATGAACCGGCTGATGTACTGCAGTCTTCCCAGGAAACCCCGAACTTCTTTTTCCGTCTTCAGTGCTGGAATTTCCAGAATTTCCTTGGCTTTTGAAGGGTTAATCTCTATGCCCTTTCGACTGACCATATGCCCCAGAAATACTCCGAACGTAGCTCCAAACAGACATTTTGCCGGGTTGAGCTTTAAATTATAATTTCGAAGTCTAACGAAGAACTTCTCAAGTGCTGTTGTGTGTTCTTCAGTTGTTTTTGATTTAACAACCATATCGTCCACATACACCTCTACTTCTTTGTGAATCATGTATCAATGTCATGGAAGATGGTTGTTGCCATTTGTTGATAAGTTGCCCCCCGGCATTTGAGCCCTAAAAAGGCATAACCCTGTAGCAAGTAAGGTTCCCCACTCCGTGATGAATGCCGTCTTCTCTTTGTCTGGCACATGCATCATTATTTGATTATATCCTGACAGCAGATCAGTCAAGGAGACCATCTCAGTGTCCCAGCCATTCGTCCACCCAGCAAGTCAATTAATGTGGCAGGGGGAAGTCGTCCTTCGGACATGCCTTTATTCGATCCCGGTAATTCCACACACATTCCTGACTTTTCCAATCCTTCTTAAGGAACCGGCACAATGTTTGCTAACCATAGTAGGGTAGGCGATAGTTCTATGAACTTGTTCTCCTCCAGCTGCTTGGCACTTCCTCCTTGATTTTCAAGGACCATTCCTGTTTTCAGCCCTTCTTAGCTCTGTTCATAGCCGGGCTTAGGCTCAGGGTATACCGGTATCTTTGTGCACCAACTATTGCTGGTCAAATTCCCGTGATGTCACTGCCTTCCACATGACATCGGACAAAACTTCTTCAACGCATTCAACTGACGCTGTTCCCGTGTTCATACAATCAAGATTAATGTAATGTATGTTCATTTTTCTTCTTTTGCCAATCATTATTTTTTCCTTTCATTTTTATTTCATTTAATTTGATTATTTTTGCTTGGAAATGCTTGGAAAGATAGCACGTCAGGGTAATCAGAGAAATTTGCAAGCCTTTATTGATTATGACGGAAATCGTCTTCAAAAAATTACATCAAATTTGAAAATTTTGGAAATCTTCTAGATCCGACACAGACGGACTCAGAACTGGAAACCTGGACTCTGACTCGGTTTCAAGACTCGGGGTCAGAACTCAGACTCAATATAGGACTTGACTACAGACTTAGGTACTCTGAGGTTTGACTCGGGAGGGGCTTATTTCAGTAGTACGCTCCTCCTCGATCGTACCAGTTGTTGAGAAGGCCCTTCGTTTCGGCTTGATGCAAGATCCAGCGGTCTCGATTCCCAATCATTCTGTGATACACCGCAAACCTCGTCAAAGAGACTAGGCTGCAATGAAGCATGAAGTCTTCTGCTTCCAGTTCAGTTACTGTTTCGGGCTTGTTACCCCAGACATCTGAGAATATCTCTAACCTAGGCAGCATCTTCATAGTGGTTGGGCAGCAAAAAGGTTCTCGGAAGCCACAGTAAGGAACTGCTTCTCCCGGTTTACAGAAGTAATTGTTCAAGGTCAGAAGGTAAGGCCGCATCTGTACACTCTCCTTCCTTCCCTTCTGGTTCTCCTAACACGGTCCTCAATAGTGGGCTCATAACCCAGTCCGAAGGTCCCCTCATTCACTAGACACTCCTAGGCTTGCAGTTTGGGGTATGTTTTCCCGGATCTGGCCATAACCATTCCTGGCAGATAGGACATCTTAAGCATCAGGGGCGCTATGCAGTTTATTTGCACTGTCTCGAAATCAAAGAGAATTCGAGAGTTTGCAGTCGAGTTGTGCAGTCTTTCCTTCTATGAAACTGGCACGAGTGTCCATAATGAAATCCGAGAGGGGTAAGGTTGGCAGTTTTCCAGGGGTTGACCTCAAAAGAAGAGGCTGGCCCCTTCACGCTTCTTGAAGCTGACTGTAGTCATCCCCCTGGATAGTGATAACCTTTGTCCTCAATAGGGAAACTCTGACCTATTTTGGTGCAAGAGGGTACTGCCTTAGTGTGATGTATCCACGGTCGGCCCAGAAGCAGGTTGAAGCTGGTCGGTACATCAATTACCTGGAATGGGACTTCCATCATAGCTAGTCCAACCGTTAATTTTAGTGTAGCAACCCCCAGCACTTCCCTCCGGGTACTGTCATAGGCTTTCACTATTTGGTTTGATGGAGTGAAGTCTGTTTCTTCCAAACCTAGGCAGCTGGCTGCCCTTAGTGGGCCTGGCTACCCTTAGTGGGCAGACGTTCAGTGCTGACCCATTATCAATGAGAACCATGGGCACTATTTTGTCTCGAGTCTGGACAGTGACATAAAGGCCATTATTATGACTGCCTCCCTTCTTGGGCAAGTCATCATCAGAGAACCCGATGTTCTGTATTTTAGATGATTGGGTAAGGGTGGATACTAGCACCTCCGGCCTAACCTCTACCGATGTCTGAAGTTGGCTCAAAGCCTTGCAAAGAGCTTGGCAATGAGGAAAGGATGATTCCAGGAGCTCCCAGATTGATATCTTAGCTTGTGTCTTTTTTAGCTGTGCAAGTACCGAATCTTCTTTTAGCTCCTCTGCCCTCTGGTAGGGCTTATTTTGGATTTTATCCAAGACTAGTGGTTCTTACTATCTTCCACTCCTGGTAATGGCATCGACCTCTTCAGTTAGGTCATTCAGATCAAGGACACAGATGTTATTCATTTCTAGGAACAGTTCGAAAGGATCGATCAGTTCCTGGTCAGCCATAATAGCATTTATAATAGCATTTACCGCCGTATTTGGTAAGGGGTTAGTGCTAATGTTTGGCTTACTTCTGGAATATGAAACCGTTGTCCCACTAGGTCTTGGATGCGGTTCTTGAGTGTCCCAAACGCTTCAGTCTTATGCCTATCCCTATGGTACTCACAGTATTCATGCAGCTTTGTAATTTTTGTAAGGGTTTGGGCCAGTGGTCTTGCTTCCAATGGCTTTATGTAATTAGCTTTTGACAGCCTCTCGGAATACCAACAAGGATTGGCATCCCGAGATCAGTAATAAGTTTCTTCTGGAACGATTGATTGTTATTCCTCATGTTTTCCGTAGCCTCGTAAAGGATTCATGGGTGATTGCTAGCCACTTCGTGGACTTTGCTAAGCTTGGCTAGGTTTTCTTGTTACTTTTGAGGTTCCTCTGGTCCTTCTTTCAATGCACCCATTTGAATCAGATCTTCTACTTTCGTAGCAGTGGCATATGAGCGACTGAAAACCGTTGGAGGTATGGGTTTTGTAATTGGTGTTGGTAAACAGGCTTGCAGTTCTTAATGAATTATGTCTACCTGTTCCTGCTAGAAGGCCCGATTAATCATTTGGGGGTCCCTGGCCCTCCCCTCGTAAGGAACGAGGAAAAAGGGCTCATTGTTCTTTGCACTTGGTGGTTTTCTAAACTCTTTTTCGAGTGACAACCACCTCATGTTATATGGTGAGCTGTGAAATTGAAGGCTATTACAAATGTCCCCTCCCAAGTTTCATCTTAGAAATCGGTCCAGGCTACAAACCATCTTAATGCAGCACCGGTGAAGAGATTTGTTGGAAGCAACTGAGCAAGGAGCCTTCGCGCTTTCAATCCAAATGGGTTAAGGGCACCAACATACATTTTTAAAATGAGTTTTAGGAACAGTAGTTCCATCAATTTGTCCTGTTGGGCCATTTTGAACATAGTTTGGTAGTTGGCATTAGGGAACAAGGACAAGGAGTCCATTGTCCACCACCTCCTTGTGTGTCCTGAGAGCAATAGTGGATAGATCTTTCCCAGGAGGTTCTAGTTTCTCTTCATTCTCTGAGACTTGTCCAACTCAGAGGCAGTTTTAGGGGCATATCATCTAGGTTCAGGGCAGGGTTTTAGGTTCAGATAGCAGGACCCTGATTTGGAGGCCAGCAGGTCCACTTCCCCCCAAGCGGAAGCCCCATTTCCATTACCAATTCCATTAACCCAATTCAGCTATCAATGTAACACCCACCTGGCCAATCCTGGAGAATCTAGAACCGGCGGATGCCACAATCGGTGCTGGAGCACCGTCCTAATGTCACTATTAAAGCTAGATCACCAATTAATGAAGTGGTTAATATTTTCATAAGGAGGCAAGTAATTAACATTTTTGTTTTTGTTTTTTTTTTTTTTTACAAAATATAATATTTAAGGAAATTCCTACGAAATTTCGCAAGATGTTTCCCCTAAAAATTAACTTGCCACACAAAGAAAATATACTACACTTGCCAATTTTCTCCAACCACCAAAATCTCCAATGTCACACCAAACATACCACAAGCACTTCTAAAATATCGCATCAACATATTCCCATAATATTAGAAAACACATTCTTTTCAAAGGATCTAGTAATCATCAATACACCACAAATAAGATGTTTATTTCCTTAAATAATCAGAAAAGCTCTTAAATACCTTCCACACAATTAATTTTTATAATTCATGCCAAAAATCACCATTTAGCAATAATATCCTAGCCCAAATTGTGATAATCTACTTCTGTTACTCCTCTGCCTGGTGCTTGAAAAAAACCACCTCTTCGCTTCTAACTGCGCGTTTGATAAAAATCAACGCGCTGAGTGGAAGACTCAGTGGTGCTAACTAACTCAACAATTAAATTAAAATAGAATAGCCAAGTCAAATGCTGAAATTACTCAATCTATATAAATACGAATCGCATTCATTTAATTCAATACTTTGAAAGCAATGAACAAGATTATAGTAATACAAATAATGTCTTCATTCTTTTTATAGCAACAATAAGAAATTTCATTTGTTCAATTAAGGCTCATACTCATGCCAGAATGACATAAGCAGGGTTTGATCGTGGCCTATGTTATGCAGCCACCCTG
>NW_023590628.1:52319-82112 GCF_014843425.1 Jatropha curcas | reverse complement strand
TCATGTCAGTGGAAGAGGGGTCGTTGCCATTCTTTGATAGGTTGCCCCGGCATTTTTGGCCCAAAAGGTCATGACCCTATAGCAGTAGGTTCCCACTCCGTGATGAAATGTCGTTTCTCTTTTATCTGGCAAATGCATCATTTATTTGGTTGCTACCCGACGCAGTCAGTCAAGGAGACCATCTCGTGTTCCAGCCATGTCGGGTCCTACTAGCAGGTCCAATATGCGAACAGGGGGAAAGTCGTGCCTTTGGACAGCTTTATTTTCAAATCCCGGTAATCCACACACATTCTACTTTTCCATTCCTTCTTAGGAACGGCACTATGTTTGCTAACCAGTCGGGTAGGCAATGGGTCACTTGCACCCGCCATCGTTCTATTTGAATTGTCTCTCCAGTTGCTTGGCAAACTTCCTCCTTGATTTTCAAGGACCATTTTGGTTTTTTAGCCTCCTTAGCTCTGCTTCACTGGCTTAGCCTTCAGGGTTATACTGGAAATCTTGTGCACCACTATTTCTGGGTACGTTTCCCGTTGATGTCACTCGATTTCCCACATGAAAGCAATCGGCAAACTTCTTTCAAACATCCACTGACTGTTCCCTGTTCATACAATTTCAGATGCAATTGTATGTTGTTTCATTTTCTTCTTTCCAATCATTATTTTTCTTTTCATTTTTATTTCGTTTATTTGATCATTACTTTTTGCTCTGGAAATGCTTGGAAAGATTAGACACACAGGGTAATCAAGAATTTAGCAAGCCGTTTATTGATTATGACGGAAATCGTCATTCAAAAAGTTACATCATAAATTTGAAAACTGGATCTCTCTAGATCCGACACAGACGGACTCAGAACTGGAACTGGACTCTGACTTGGTTTCAGGACTCGGGGTCAGACTCCAGACTCAATACATGACTTGATTACAAGAGTTAGGTACTTGGTTTTGACTCGGGGAGGGGTTTTACAGACCAGCGACGCTCCTCCTCGCATACCAGTTGTCTTGAGAGTCCTTCATTCGCTTTGATCAGTTGAGCAAGTCTTGATTCCCATCATTTCCTGTGAAACCGCAACCTCATCAAAGAGAACTAGGCTGCATGAAGTGGGCTTCTGTTTCCAGTTCGCGTTATCTGGTTCCGGGCTTTGTTGCCCCAGACATCTGAGAAATCTCTAACCCAGGCAATCATCTTCTTACGGTCGGGCCAGCAAAATGGTTCTCGGAAGCCACAGTAAGGAACTGCTTCTCCCGGGTTTGCAGAAGTAACGTGTTCAGAGTCAAAAAGGCTAGGCCGCACTGGTTACACTCTCCTTCCTTCCCCTTTCTGGTTCTCTTAGTACGGTCTTTCATTAGTGGGCTTCATAACCCAGTCCAAAGGTCCCTTTCATTTCAGGGACACTCCTAGGCCTTGCAGTTCTGGAATGTCTTCCCGGATTGGCCATAATCATTCCAGGCAATAGGACATCTTCAGCATTAGAGGCACTATGTAGTTTATTTGCACTGTCCGAAATCAAAGAGAATTTGAGAGTTTGCCAGTCTTTCCTTCTATTAACTGGCACGGTGTTATAACTGAAATCCCGGAGAGGGGGTAGGTTGCGGCAGTTTTCAGGGTTTGACTCAAAGGAGAGGCTGGCCCTTTGGTTTCTTAATCTGGCTGTAGTCATCCCCCTGAATGGTGATAACTTTGTCCTCAAGGGAAACTTGACCTTTTGGTACAAGGCGAGGTACTGCCTTAGTGTGGATTGTATCCATGGTCGGCCCAGAAGCAGGTTGAAGCTAGTTGCTACATCAATTACCTGGAAAATGGGAACTTCCATCACAGCTGGCCCGACTGTTAACTTCAGCGTTTAGAACCCCCAACACTTCCCTTCGGTGCTGTCATAGGCTTTCACTATCTGGTCAGAGGTGGGTGAAATCTGTTTCCTCCAACCCTACGGCAGGGCTAGCTTACCCTTTAGTGGGCAGACGTTTAGTGCTGAAACCCATTGTCAATAGAGAACCGATGGTACAGTTTTTGTCTCTGGTTTGAACCGTGAACATAAAGGGGCATTGTTTGTGAACTGCCTCCCTCCTTGGGCAAGTCATCATCAGAAAAACCCGATGCTTTGGTATTTTAGATGGATTGCCAGCAAATGGGTGAGGGTGGACAACTAGGGACTTTCAGGGCTAACTCTACCGATGTCTGGAAGTTGGCTCATAAAGCCTTTGCAAAGAGACTTGGCGATGAGGAAAGGATGATGCCAACAGTTCCCAAAATGATAACTGTAGCTGTGTGTCTTTTTTTAGCTGTGCAAGTACCGGGTCTCCTTGGCCTCTTGCCCTCTGGTAGGGCTTATTTTGGATTTTATTGGCTTATTTTGGATTTTATCCAGGACCAATGGTTCATATTGCCTTCCGCTCCTGGTGATGGCGTCGACCTCTTCAGTTAGGTCATTCAGATCCAGGATGCAGATGTTATTCATTTCTAGGAACAGTTCGAAAGGATCGATCAGTTCCTGGTCAGTCATTATAGCATTTACCCCGTGATTTGGTAAGGGGTTAGTGCTAATGTTAGGCTTGCTTTTGGGAATAATTGAACTGTTATCCACTAGATCCTCGATGCGGTTCTTGAGTGTACAGCATGCTTCCGTCTTATGCCCATATCCCTGATGATACTCACAGTATTCATCAGCCCTGTAGTTCCTTGGCAACGGATTGGGAGGTGGCCTTGCTTCCAAAGGGCTGGATGTAGTTGGCCTTTATAAGACCTCTCGGAAAACCAAAAGGAATCGGCATCCTGAATCAGTATAATTTTTTTGGACTAGAGTGCCATTTCTCATAGTCCCCACACGTAAAGGGTGGTGGGGGTGATGCTTTGCCACTTTCGTGGACTTATTGCCAGGTTGGCCTTAGGTTTCTTATATGTGGAGGTTAACCTGATGTCTTCTTTTCAGTTTGCCCCATTGAAATCAGATTCTTCTACTTTTTGTAGCCAGTGACAATGAGCGACTGAAAACGTGGGTAGATATTTGTACTGGGTTTGTAGCTGGTGTTGGTAGATAGGCTGCAGGTTTTTTATTATTATGTCCACCTGCTCTTGCTCAGAAGGCCGATTAATCATCTGGGCAGCCTTGGCCCTCAACCTCGTAAGGAACGAGGAAAAGGGTTCATTGTTTTTCTGTTTGGTGGTTTCTAGTTCTCTTCAAGTAACGTCCATATTATAGTGGTATTGGGAATTAAATGTATTGCAAATGTCTTCCCAGGTCTTCATCTTAGACCGATCCAGGCTAACAAACCATCTTAATGCAGCGCCGATGAGAGATTGTTGGAACAACTGAGCAAGGAGCTCGCTGCTCAATCCAAACGGGTTAAGATCCAAACGGGTTAAGAGCACCCAATACCATTTTCAATGCTGAGTTTTAGGACAAGTCGAGTCATCCAAAATTGGTCCATGTTGGGCATCTTGAATTTTGTGGGCAGGACTTTGCTTTCAGGGAACAAGGACCAAGGAGTCCATGTCCCACCACTTCCTTGTTGGGTTTTGAAGAGCAGTTGATTAGATTCTTTTTCTTAGGAGCTCTTAATTTCTCTCTCATTTCTTCTGAGCTTCTAGCAAGAAAGCAGTTTTTGGACGGGCAACATCATTCCAGCGTTCAGGGCGAGGGTTGTGTAGGTTCAGCAGCAGGAAACCCTGATTGGAGACAGCAGGTCCACTTCCCCCGGCCGAAGCCCATTTCCATTACCGTTGCCCAGCTTAGCTATCCAGGCATCCTTGGGCAGCCCAATGCCTGCATTTATCCTGCCTCCATTCTGGCCTCCAGTTGTTCCGATTGAAGGGTTTGGATGTCAGCTAGTTGATGCCATTGATGCAGGTGGGTTGTTGGAGTTGCAGGTGAAACTGTGTAGCTGGTGAAGCTGGTGAGGTTAGGTGACAGCACTATAGTGTGATTTGGCATTGGGGGTAGGCCACTCGGATTGTGGGTACCGTAAGGATAAGGAGGTTGGATAGGTACTAGTGCCTCGCCTAATCACCGTTGTTGTTCAGGGTAACTGATGTGAAAGTGCTTATTAATTATATTACGGGCGACATGCCATGTCTTACAGTAGGGTAAGGTGTGACAGTCTTTTGTGTTCCTCTTAATGTGATGATATGTCATGAATGCACACAACATCATGTCATAATCTGTTCATGATATGATTCAGATCATTGGGTGCATACATTCCTAAGGGATAGGTCCTATAGGCTATGACGCAAATAGAGAATAGGCTTATAAAGGGACCCTTGAACCTAGGGCATGGATATACCAAACCACATGTGAAACAAAGAGTTTCGCGTGGGTCCAACAGTACGCATGCCCATGGGCCATCCCCAAAAAGATTAGGGATGGTTTGCAGCAGGTTAACAGGAGAACGCCTTTGGCTGGTCCGTCGGACATAATCCAAGAGACCTGCGTTCCGATCAGCGCTTACTTGCTTATCCAGACTTCAGAAGTTTGAACAGAGAGAGAAAAATCCAGTTTGAAAATTCATTTTGTGTGCATGGAGAAAGGATTCTTCAATTCGTGCAAAGTTAAATCAACGTTTAAAATGATTTAATTAAATTGTACAATTAAGTCCAAATTCTCCCTATCCGTATTCTTAAAGAAAGAATACTTGATTCAATGTTAAGGTACCCTGAAAAACAACGCATAGTAAAATAAAACCCTAAAGAAGGGCTGGTTAGTTTACACAGCAATTGTAGTCCACTTTATGCAAAATGATTACATAAGTGCCCATCAGAGTCCCCAAATTGTGAACCCCTCCCTAAACATCATGGCATATGAATGCATGTGACTAAGGGTAGAAATGCACGTGAATGTATGAGTCGCCACCTTGTTTAATTATTTTGTCGCCACTTTGTTTAATTATTTGAGGGATAAACTAGGAAAAAACCCTAAGTGACTCCAATTTTAATTAACCTAAATTGCTCAGATTAATTAACCCAATGTAAGGCATAGTCTCAAACCCCGAGGTGGATCCCGATTACTATGTCCATGCATGAATGAAACTAACCCTATGAGAATGAATGCTTTGCAGGGTGATCCAATGCAGTTTGGGCACCCAATGAAAATGTTTTAAGTTGATTTTTACTTGACCGGCTCGGGTTAAATCCCTAACGTGGCTATGGGTACTTCCGTGTGGAATGGAAGATCCAAAAATCAACGTAGTATCGATAGGCCTCTTTGGAGGGCTTTGAATTGGGGATGCTTTCGCATGCAGTGTGTGGTATGCTGTGGCATTTTGTGCTTTGTGCATTTTGTTTAGGCATTCTGCCTGAAAATTGATTTTTAGGCATTTAATGCCAAAAGTGTTGATTTTAATGACTTTTAGCCAAAAAGATTAATTCAGGCAATTGTTGCCAAAAATGTTGTGATTTAGGTGATTGTTGCCAAAATTGATTGATTTTAAGGCTTTTAGCCAAAAATAGTTTGATTTAGGCAATTTATTGGCAAAAGTTGGTAACTGGGCGATTGTCGCCAAAATTGATTGACTTGAGGCAATTTATTTGCCAAAAGCAATTGCTTGAAGGCTTTTAGCCAAAAATTGTGATTTAAGCAAAATTGTGATTTAAGCGATTTGTCGCTTAAGAAAAAGATTAATCTCACTTACAGGCAATTTGTTTGTCAAAAGTGATTATTTGAATTTTAATGTAGGCAATGTATTGCCGAGACAAAAACGTGTTTAATTAAAGCTTTTTAATCTCAATTATTAATTAATTAGACTTAAGCAGGACTGTTCGAAATAAAGGCAATTATACCATAGCCATTTAATTAACTAGGTATTTTAAGCCAAAATTGTCGGATTTAGGCTTTAATACCACGATTATTAATTAATCGGGCATTTAGCTTAAATTTATTTACTTGAAGCAATTTGTTTGCTTAATGGATGGATTTAGCAGTTGATAGAGTTATTAGGAAGATAGAGGGTAGAAGGCATGCATGAAGTGCTAAAATTAAATAGGCCAGAGTTTAGTTCATGTACCTGATTTAAATCGCTCGACCACTTCTTAACTCCAGGTTAAGCTCCTCAAGAAAGCAATAAAGCTAAATTAAAATGTAGAAAAGCAGTAAAGAATCGCAAGGAGCGTAGGGGAGAAGGAGCGTCCATCAACACAGATTGAGTGCCTCAAACTGAGTGCCGGGGACGATATTTATAGGCAAAATTGGACTGTTTCGAGGTAGCCGGACAGACTGAGTGCCTTGAAATGAGTGCCGGGGCCACTATTTATAGGCAAAAACAGACTGTTTCGGCGGCCTGGGCCGCTGGGTTCGGCGGCTCGGCTGCTGGACCTCGGCGGCTGGGCCACTGGGCTCGGCACCCTGGGCCACCGAGGCCGGCGGCCGGAGCTGCCCCGGTCCAGCGGCGTGGGCCGCCAGACCCAGCGGCCGGGCTGCCTGAGCCGCCGTTGTCGGTGGGCTTTCTAGTTTTACGTTCTGGAGGCTTTTCTGCGTGTTCTGGACCTCCAAAAAAATATTTCGAGACCAGTTCCGCGATCCTCACAACATCCCGGACGTGTTAAGTACCATATTGGCATACTTCCGGTGAATTTCTAAAATGGCCTCTGGTCGGGCTTTTTCTTGCTTTTTGAGCCTCAAAATTTGAGTATTCACAGGTTTAAATAATTCGGCTTTTTCTGAAATAAAATCAATTAGAAATCGAAGGTTAAAAGAGGCCGGTTTTCTGGGCGTCGGTTTCCAACGGACCGACGTACCCAAACTTATTACCCAGCGATTTCTATCATGCTTTATTTCCACCTAGCGTGGTCGTACGACTGTACCCATTTTTTATATGGCCGATACCTCTTCTTCAGACTTGTATCGCTCGTGGCTGCAAGCTTATTCTGGAGTCAGTGCTGATTCGGAGTCAACTAATCTATTGACTTCTATCCTATTTTCTAATGAAATGTACTAGACAATTATTGACAGTGCCATTATATGTATGAACTTATTATGAATGAAACGTCTTTTTCTTAAAAAATGCTTGACATATTTCCTATTATTCTACGTCATAAATGTAAATTCACATCATTTGCATATCAACACAAACTTATCATAACAAGCTTTAAAGTTAATAAGAACACAAAAGGTGAATTTATTAATTTCGCTTTGCTATAACCGTTTCAAGTTAAACATAAAATTTCTTTAGTCTATCCAAATTGATTGGTTCAATAAAATTCATTGCCTTCCATGTTTGATAGCTTCACTACACCTTTTGAAAATATTCTCTTGATTATAAATGGACCATCCTAGTTAGGCTTGAACTTTCCCCTCGGGTCATGAATGTTTGGCCGCATTTGTTTCAGTACCAAATCCCCTACTCTGTGCAGTTCGGATGAACTCTCTTATTGAAGTGCTCAACTATTCTCCTTTTCGACAATTGGTCCATGAATTAGACATTAAGCCTCTTTCCATCTAGGAGTGCTAATTCTTGATAATGATTCTCTGCCCATTGACATTCTGGAATTTTGTATTTCGTCATTATGTGCAAGGACTGCACTTCTATTTCTGTTGGGAGCACAGCTTCCATTCCATAGACTAATAAATAAGGAGTTGCCCTATTCGCAGATTTGGTGGTGGTCCTATAGCCCCACAAAGCATACTATAGCTTGCTTGCCCAATCTCGATGATTTTCTGCCATTTTCCTCAGTATCGTCTTGATGTTCTTGTTTGCGGCTTCCACTGCCCCATTAGCTTATGGTCGATACGGTGAAGACTTATGATGCTCAATTCCATATCTTTCTAATGGTATCTTTACTTCTGCGTGGAATTGAACTCCATTATCTGTCACTATATGATGGTGGCTCTTGTATCTACAGATCAAGTTCTTTTCAATGAATTTGGTCATTTGCTTGGCACCGATGTTCTTAAAAGATTCTACGTTGACCCATCTTGAGAAATAGTCCACTGCCACCACTATGAATTCATGTCCATTGGAAGTAGGAGCTGAAATTTTACTAATGATATATATTCCCCAAGCTGCAAATGACCATGGCAAAATAGAAGGATGCAATTCCGAAGGTGGAATGTGACTCAGGTCTCAATGACCATGGGCAAAAATAACTATGAATTCATGTCCATTGGAAGTAGGAGCTGAAATTTTACTAATGATATATATTCCCCAAGCTGCAAATGACCATGGCAAAATAGAAGGATGCAATTCCGAAGGTGGAATGTGACTCAGGTCTCCGTGAATTTGACGTTCAAATCACCTTATCACAGAAGAAATACAATCCTTTTCCATTGTCGACAAAAGAATCCTTATATGAGAATCTTCTTCGCTAGTGTTTTTCCATTCATGTGTGTACCGTAAACCCCTGTATGGATGTTTTCCATAATTTCCTCAACTTCTTATCTTGATACACATCTCAACAATACCCCATCTGACATTCTTTTGCACAATTGAGCATCTAAGACTGCGAATTGTAATGTCAAACTTTGTATAGCTCTTTTGTCATCTCTAGTAGCTGAATCAGGATAAACCCTTTTAGTCATCCACTACAGGACATCATGAAACCATGGTTGATCCTCTTCCTATATATCCATTATCTTTCTCCTTCATAACATGGGATACTACCTGAAGATATTATAAACGACTTCTTAGGTATAACTGAAATCTCTTCCTAAGATTATGCTAAATTTGCCAAAGTGTCCAGTACTCGGTTGTTCACTCTGCTTATGTGCATGAAGGTTACTCTTTTGAAGTTCTGAATAACAATGTGCAGGTAGTCAATATGGGGCTTTAACCTGTCTTCCTTGACTTCTCAATTTCCGTTAGCGTGCTCGATTACCAGTTTTGAATCACCAATTACTTTAACTTCTTCAGCTTTAATGGTAATCAGAGCTTCTAAACCAAATAAGCAAGCTTCATATTCTGTCATGTTATTCATAACTACAAACCACAATCTCTTCAATATCGGGATAACTTCTCCTTATGGGGATTCTAATAGGACACCAGACACCTACTCCGGTTCCCTTACTATGAGCTGAACCATCAACATAGAGCTTCCATACTTTCTTTTCTATCAAGTTTAAATGTTCATCAAGAAAAGCAATTTCTCGTTGCTCATTATCTTCAATTGGATGTAATGCTAGAAAATCTACAACTATTCGTCCTTTGATGGTTTCCTTTATGGCACACTCGATATCAAACTCTGATAACTGGATTAACCATCTTGCTAGTTTCCCCACTAGTGCTGGTGTTCCATAGAAATATTTGATTGGATACATCCTTGAGATTGTTATTACCTTATAAGACTGAAAGTAGTGTTGAAGCTGGTTGCCCATACTATTGTTAAAAAGGTTCTCTTGATCAAGTTATATTTCTGTTCATTTAGAAGAAACTTTTTGCTTAAATAGTATAATACCTTCTCAACATATGCGTCATTAGCTTGTGCTAACATGGCTCTAATTTCGGCATCTTTACTGTCAAGTACAAAAATTAGGGGTTTTCTGGTTTTGGTGGGCATAAAACCGAGGGACTTGAGAAATATTCCTTGATTTTATCGAAAGCTATCTAGTAGTGATCATTCCACTTTACTGGTTGATATTTCCTTAACAGCTTAAAGATTAGATCACATACTATAGACAACTTTGATATAAACCTACTGATATATTGAATCTTACCTAGAAAGCTTATCACTTGCTTTTCTGTCTTATCCCGAGGTTACCTCGAATACACACTTCTTCGAGTTCAACCATAGCTTGTATTTGATTACTCTATCCATGAATCGCTCTAGGGTCACTAGATGCTCCTTTGGTGTCTTCGTCATGACACTCAAATCATCAATATAAACTTCTAGCTCCTTATGGATCATGTCATGAAATAATGTAGTAGCCATCCTTTGATAAGTAGCCCCGACGTTCTTTAAGCCAAATGGTAACACCCGGTAGCAGAAAGTTCGAAACTCTTTTACAAAAGTTATCTTGGCCTTATCCAACAGTGCCATGAGAATCTGATTATACCCTGCAAATCCATCCATAATGGAGTAGCACCCCATCATTGCTGTGTTGTCTATCAAGATATCAATATAAAGGAGAGGAAAATCATCCTTCAGTGATGCTTTATTCAAATCTCTATAATCCACATACATTCTGACCCGTTCGTCCTTTTTGGGAACTGGGACTATATTAGCCAACCACTTTGGATAGTGAACCACTTTTAAAACTCCTGCGTCTATCTGCTTGGTCACTTCCTCTTTAATTTTCTCAACCCATTTTGGTCTTAATCTTCTTCTCTTCTGCTTCACTAGCTTAGCTCTAGGATATAGTGGAATCGTGTGCTCAATTATCCACCTATGTATTCCCGGCATGTCTTCATAGCTCCAGGCGAAGACTTCCTTTTTGTGCATGAGTAGACTTTAAAATTTTGTGTTTAACTCTAGCATTAGGTTTGGCCCAATTAACAAAATTTATGGATTATCTTTTGTACCAATATTAAATTCAAGCATACATGATGAGTTATCTTTTGTACCAATATTAAATTCAAAGCATAACTCTAGCATTAGGTTTGGCCCAATTAACAAAATTTATGGATTATCTTTTGTACCAATATTAAATTCAAGCATACATGATGAGTTAATGTCAAATATGTGCATAAGCTTATCTAATCGATGAATGGAACTGTAAGGAAAATATCAAACAAGTAAGCAAAATTGAAGTTTATCTCATTAAAAAGCATTGAGAGTTCATTACACTCAGATTCATCACTAATAGATCACAACATCAGAAGGGGTTTCAGCTTCTTCAAAACTTTCTTCGATATAGGCCCGGATCGCCTTAAGCACTTGATCCGCAAGGTCCTCTTCCTCTTTCTTGGTGCTTGTCTTCTTATTCCTTTCTTCTTCTTCTTCTTCTTGTCAAGCAGCTGGCTCCTCCTTCATGTCCTCTTCCTTGGCCGGTTTTGGCCCCTCAACCCCCTCTTCTTCTGGTTCTTTCTCTTCTTCCTCATATTCTTCAAGTTCTTATCCTTTGGGCTCAACCGCAAAGACTTCAATAACGTCCGCAAAGATCTCTCGGCTGGGGTATGTCTTCCCATTATTCTCAAATGGCTCTATTAGCAGACACAGAGAGGAAAGCTTACTCAAACAGATGAAATGTCCATCCATGTCCAACTAGCCGAATGTTTTCTTCGATGTGCTTCTATGGTTAAAACCCAAGCCTAAGCGGCTCCTTTGGGTGTGAATTTCTGGTAATTCTATAATGGCTTATTGGTTCTTTCCAAGTCCTTTTCCTCAATGTTCATTTTCTTCATGATGTTGGAGACAGCAGGCCCCATGTCAGTACTTAGGACTGCAATCTAAAAGCCAGTCCATGGGAGAATGACTTGTTTGTCGATATTCATTGTGGCTACACTTCTCTCACTAGAAGCAGGAATAGTGATGACTTTTCCATTAAATGGAAACTTGATCTTCTGGTGTAGCGTAGATGGCACACCTCCTAATGAATGGTACCATGGGCGCCCAAGTAGTAAGGCAAATGTAGGGGGAATGTCTATCACATTGTTTTTTGTCTCTTTCCAATCAGCTCCACTATAATACTTGTTTTGAATATGCCTTCCACCTGTCTCTTTGAATCATCGTAAGCTCGGATGACAACATCAGAAGGTTCTAGATTTGAGACTTCCAACTTGAACTTTGTAAGAAGCTTTAATGGGCAAACATTCAAAGCCGAACCATCATCAATCATAACATTTTTCGTTATCCTGCCTCTTACTTCTGCCTTTATGAATAGAGCTTTGGTGTGATTCCTTCCTTCGGGGGGAAGCTCATCATCAGAAGAAGTGATTGTAAGGGGGTTATGTTGAACCAGCCCCTCAAAATGAGCTGTAAAAATGGCTGACGAGACCAGAATCTCAACCATAACTTTAAGTAAAGCCTCTCGTTGTTTCTTGGAAGAGACGAGTAGGTTCCACATGCTCACATTTGCATGGTTCTTTTTAGCTATTTTATCAGTGTGTCATCTTCAGACTCTTTCTTTAGCACAACCTATGGGCTACTTTCTCATTTTTCTCCCTCGGCTTTATCATATATGGTTGGTATCTCGACCACTGCGAGTCATATGATTCACTGTCTTTACTTCTTCCTCCTCCTCGCTACTCCAAGCGTCAAGAGTAATGGGATTCACTATCAATTCATCCTCGCTTTCTACCCAAATGTCATTCTGACTGAACCATTCCTCATTGCTATCATCTGATATGTTCAAAACCATCATGAAGATCTGTTCCAATAGCTCTTCTCTCTCTCTTTCTT
Organism: Jatropha curcas; assembly: GCF_014843425.1. The sequence continues at coordinate 69,854 of NW_023590628.1, read as the reverse complement.
CCTTTTCCTCTTTAAACTCAGCCATTACCTCCTCGAGAGTCTTCCTAGACTCAACCATGTAAAGATTTTTTGGAGGTGGCACATTACGAAAGTTTGGCAATGGATTGGTTCTCGTGCTCGGCCTTGATACTTCCAAATCTGTTACCTTGCCCTCATTAATTAGATTATGAATCTTGTGTCTCAATCGAAGGCATTGGTCGGTAGTGTGACTATTGCCTTGGTGGAATTGACAGTAGGCATTGCGGTCGAAGCCCTTTGGCAAAGGTATCAGAGGTCTCGATGTTAGTGGCCGCAACAGACCTGCTGAGTTCACCTTGTCAAACACTTTGGAGAGAGAAGTACTAACGGAGAATCTCCTCTATTGCATGTTGGTGGCCCTCACGTCTAGGGTGGCTGTTGTGGGGTTATCGTTTGCACTTGGGATCTTTCCAGATGGAGTCGACCCTTGGAAACTGGACTTATTGAAATTCCCGAAACGGTTCCCATATTTCTTGTCTTCTCTTATCTTATCTTCTATGGCGATCCCAACTTCATACACTTATGAAAATTTAGTTAAGAGCATGTAATACAGTTTCTCGCGAAAAGTTAATAAGGTTCCCATATTTTGATCTGCTCCTTCGTATTCGAATAGTTTCTCATTTGCATGACTTTGGCTCTCCACCTAGCCATGTAGTCAGTGAAAGTCTCGTCACTCTTCTGTACAGTGGCCTCTAAATCCCTCAAGTTGACGCTCATTCAGAGATTGTAAGCATATTCCTTTAAGAAGACTATTGTAAGCTCATTCCAGTCTCTCTTTGTCTTCTTTTCTAGATTATAATATCACATCTGAGCTGACTTGGTTAAGGACATGGGGAACATCTTCAAATTTTCCTTTGACGGCAAACCCACCAATTCCATTACTGCTTTATACTGCATGACATGCACCTTGGGATCACCTATGCATCGTACTCTGCCACCTTGGGTATTTTGTAAGTGAGAGGAGTGGTATTCTTTAACTCAAGCTCTTCATCATCATCATCATCGATGTCTATGTACTGGTCCATCCCTTTTGATTTCATGAGGACATGAAGCTTCTTTAGTTTCTTGTCTAGCTTCTCAAACTTTTCTGAAATAACTAGCTCGGATTCGGCCTTCTTAGTGGGCAATTTTTTGGCGAATAATTCCTCATCTTGCCAAGTATCATCCACTTGCTGTTTTCTCTCAGATTCGCCGTTAGCCTCATCATCTTCTATTATCACATGCTCTTTACCCTTATCTATTCGCAAGAGCTTCTCTAGGCTAGCTGCCACTATCTTCTCAACTATCTTCTCAATATCCGAGATAGGAATACTAGACTCACCCATACTATCAATAGAGGCAGAAGCTAAAACTGATAAATCGGCTTGAATTGGAAAGCTCTCAATCGTAGTGCGGAAGCCTAAAAAACTTATAGGAACTGAATCAGGCAAGTCAGAGCGATTGTTTGCTCTTAATCAATTGATCTCTTGAGAAGCTTTTTCCTTTTGAAGTGCTATCTTGACTGTATGAAACAAATGTTAGACAACATGACATGATGTATGTATGTGTGGATGCATGAATATGATATGGTATCCAAAAATACAAGCACGCAATCACGACATTATGAAATGCAACTAATGTTATATTCCATCATGGCTTTATCACGACTACTCAAGACCAAAATCAGAGGGGGCTCTTGAGAACTGATAGGATCAAAATGTGCCTTATTTTATAGCCAAATACTTATAATGACCTTTTGCTTATTATTTTCATATCCTTTCTCTTTGTCTCAAGTATGATAGTACTTGCGTAGGGTTCTTTATTTATATACATTTGAGATTTTTTTTTCTTTTTTTTCTTTTTTTAACAATATTTGGCTAAAATAGACTCACTTTCATTACTTTCCAAAAGTTGACTTTTTACATCGATAGTTCTTTTGGCCCTAACTAGGTATTTACAACTTTGAAACCCAAAGCCTAAGAGGTTTGATATGGCCTAGCATCCTCTAGAGTGAAGTGCCCAATTTCTACAAGGTGGTTGGCGATATTGCGCATGAGCATAAAACGCGCCTCCACACCTTAGAAGAGAATCATGGCCTCACGTCGTGCTTGCTTAATTTCAGGCAAAAGTTGATGAGCCTCTTCTAATTGGTCTTCTTTAGTTGGTGTTAGAATCAGAGGAGCTTCCCTCTTAGGCATTTGGGCTTCGGCCTTATAGTCCCTATTGGAAAGAGCTCATTTGGCTCATTTTCCTTCTAGTACTTCTCTTAAGTCCTTCGCTCTTCGGTCCTTCGAACGCCGGGATCGAGCATGATAGAATATACCTATACGGCTACAATACAACAAATTAAATGATGCATGAATAAAGCACAACACAATCATAGAATTTATATACAAACAAAGAGGAACGAGAGTTGGGAAATGCATGATCTCCACCCTTATATCTCCCACACACGATTCAAGGTCGAAGGTCTTTCTAAAACCATAAGATTTATTGGTTGGGCCCATAAACCATTATGGGCTTTTGGACCGACGCCTCTCACATTTATTGGATGAATGAAACAACATTAATTATTATGGTAATCCTAGAGGAAGGAGTTAGGATCAATTACATGAGCTTTGGTCGGGCTTATTAGGTCTTGGGTTCCATAAGCCAGAATTAGTTGTTTCCTCCCATTTTGCTTTGGGTCTAAGCGAATGGTGATAGCAGTTGTGCCAATTTTGTTTATATCCCGAAAAGGTACTTTACTTATGGGTGGTGTATATTAGTGGCGGATTCCAACAGTCAAGTAGAGTGAAAGGATCACAACCCCCAATACAACCTTTAGGATTTAAGGTAGAGAAGAGATTAAGAAGAGATAAAAGCATGAATGACAATTATAAATACAAAAAGTAAACTCAATTTAAAGTTAATAGTATTGTTAAAGGTTGTGAATAAGTGGAAAACTTTTAGAGTTAACTCTCTATTCGAACCCAAAACCGAAAACCAAAGATTCTGGGTTCGATCCCTAGTGGAGTCGCCAGGTTGAAGACAAAGTTTATTTTGTTTGATTTTTTCCAAAAGTGCGAAAAGAATCGATTCATAACGAACTTGATTGATTTTATTAAATAAATCAATTTTCTTTATTTAACCTATTCATTGATCCTCGGGAAAAGGTTCTCTTATTTTGGTAAGAGTATTATTTTAGGAGTCACCACCCTTATTAGGGAAAATTCTCAAATTAGTTGACTCTTTGGAATTGACTAACTCGATTTTAAACCAGAGATAGGGTCTAGGAGTTAGTTACGATATGGGAATGTGTTAGGCACCCATATCGCCAGGTTAAATTCGCCTCCTTATTGTCCATTAATTAACAATGATTAATAATACAATTAAATAGGATTGAGGTGTAATGCCCCAAAAAAGACGGTGTCTCTGGCACCGAATGTGGCATCCATCGTCGGGTCTCACGGGACTGGGCGGAGGGTGTTACATGAGGTGTAAAATTGATTTTTATGCAACTTTGGAAAAATGACAATCATGCAAATAATCTCAAGCATTTTACATAAAATAAATCATCCAAAGAAGGGGGTGAGGAGAAAAGAGTACAAACCAAATCCTAAAATACATTATACCCTTAACCCTCTAAACTTCCCAATTCCCTTTAATTAATTACATACAAGCAATAAATAGGACCCATTAAGGTCCCTTACATTTAGCCAACACACCAAATAAAACCAATACAATAAAAAGCATCTATACAACACAAACATAACAAAAATATCATTCACAGAATTCAAATCATACATTCAGAATCATAACACATTCATTCACTCAAATAATGTTTTAAATGATACATATTCATATTACAAAGTTAATAGAGCATGAGTTAGTGCAGCAATAATTATAATACAATGAATAAAAGGGCATAAATTTAAAGGATAGAATAATAAAAGTGCTTGAAAGCAAAAAACATTAATTTAAAAGGCAATAATTTAAAGGTTTGAACAAGATTAGAGTTCACGGTTTGGATGTTCATCATGAATGGTGAACAAATGTATCAATCACTTCTCAAAACCTTGTTTATTGACGTTTATTAAATCCACTATAGACAAAAAGGCATTCCAAACCAATTGTGGTTGGAGCTTCGCTATTGGATATCTAAATCGGGACCATTTTATTGATTATTGGTATTCTAGACTTTTAAACTGAAGTGCCTTACTCCACAAGAGAAGCGGCATGTGCCAGAAGGGTGTGGCGTGCGCCACACGTAGTAGCAGCAGGCTCTTCCCTGATCTGGAAGGTCACAGAACTAAAATAGAGCAAGCAAGGGGAATTTGTGATGAAATGGTGTGAGCCACTGGCTTGTGGCTTATGCCACACTTAGTGGCTTACGCCACTGCAGTTGTCAGCGCGCCATAGAGGCACAGAAGGCCCCTTTGGGATGATCCTGGGTTTCCCTCATAACTAGGCTCAAAAATGGTGTTTAAACACCCAAAAGAAAAAGGAAAAAGTTGAAGAAACGAAGTAAAGGCCCTCACGTATTACCTTTTTGGAGATTTCCTCAAAGTTTATGTAAGAATGGATGAAGAAACCCAAAAGTTGAGTTTCCTTTCCAACAATCCGAGTTTTTGGTTAGATAAATGTGTTTCTAGGATTTTTAATGGATCCTTAAGGGTTTAGGTGATTAAAAATCAATAAATCACAACTTAGATCAAAGAGAAACACAAGTTTTCTTTGATTCTTGAGTTCATTTTTGAAAAGAAAAGAGTTTCCCCTAGTTTCCAAAAAATCATCTTCTTTTAGACACTCCCCAATGCCCTATTATAGGCAAATGGGAGTGTGTGGCCCTATTTTAGGAGTGATGTGGCAAAATGCCACTAGTGGGCCCCAAAATAGGGCTGGGCCCATTTTTATCAAATCAGACTAGGTGACACGCAAAATGAGGTGGTGCACCGAAAAGTGCACTGGGCGAGCCCGACGTGCTTCTCAAGCTCGGTTTCATCGCGAAACGCCCAATAACCCAAAAAAAGTAAAAATGGTTAAACACGAGTATTACTTCAGCCACGAACCATTAGTCCGAAAATCTAGACAATGTCAAAAACGATTTATCATCATTGAGCCTTTAGGGACAAAATTTGAGCGTCTACAATGAGCAAATAAAGAATGAAAATGGGTAATGATGGTCATAAATTCTTGAACTCAAATCCCATTCTAAGCTAAATAATAATGCTTTATTATTCTGTTATTTACTTTTCAGTTCTATAAATTCCAACAATTTAAATTCCAAGTTTATTTACATTTATGCAACCTTTATCTTTGCTCTTTATTCATTTATGCTTTAACCTCTAACTTATTAATGTTGTTAATATTGATCTTGTTTTTTTTTATAGCTACCATTGTGCTATGTGATTGCTTGATCATTACTGTGTTTAAATTCATGTTGAATGCATGGCTTTAATTGTCCTGTGTTAGGTTCTTTATATTTTAGCTTTATTATATTAAGCTTGATATAAGGGTCCATAATGGATTCCATTAATTACTTGCTTGTAATAATTAATGGGTTGGGAAATTTTAATGGGTTGGGAAATTTTAATGGAGAAATGGGATGTAACTCTTTTCTCCTTTCCCCCTTCTTTGGATGATTTATGTACTATGCATGGAATTATATGCTTGTTCACCATGATTTTTCAAAATTGCATAAAATGCTTTTACATCTCAATTAGAGTTAATTTTATTATCAATTAGTATGAATGAATGGACAAGGAAGGAGGTCAGTTTCTAACCGGGTGATTCAGGTGCCTAACACCTTTTCGAAACCATACCAAACTCTCTTACCCAGTCTTTGGTTTAAAACCGAATTAGTCAATTCCAAAGAATCGATTAATTCTTGATATTTTCCCCTAATGAGGGTCGCGACGCCAAAATCAAAACTCTTACCAATGTAAGAGACATTCTTAATCCCTTTCAAAAAGATCGCCCTTTCAAGGATTAATGAATGGGTATGATACAAGAAAACCGATTTAATAAAATAAAATGAATCAAGCTCGTTCTATTTTCATTTGCCGAAAATAACGACATCCTTAGTTTGATAGGAATGAGGGGAAAATATATGGTAATGAATTTTATTGCGATTCGTAATCATCCATTAGTCTCTATGCATGAAATCCAATTCTTTTGATGGCATAGGTTATTGAACTATACTGATAAGGCTCAAGTGAAAGCAATGCGATGAGTGCAATGCGATGAGTGCGTATGACAACAAGTCAAGTAATGGATTTTATGGTCAATTAAGGTGGTGGTTATGAAAATATTTAGTTTTATTGCAAAAGATTTATATTCTTTGGACGTTGATTGTAGGAATTAAAAATTATTGATATTGACTCAGAAACTATTTTAGTATATTTGTATGCCAAAGTTAATGGAGATCCTAATTTTTATTGCAATTATATTATAACTGAGAATAAGTTAAAACATTTGTTTTAGGCTGACTCTAGGTCCTGCTCAAATATGCAAGTTTTGGTAATATTCTAATTTTTTATACCACTCATAAAATGAACGCATACAAAATGCCTTTTTGTAATACTTGTTGGATAAATCACCTTAATGCTACCATAATATATGGGTATGCATTACTTCTTGATGAGATTGAAGATACTTACAATTTGATTTAGAAATATTTTTAAATGTTATATAATAAAAAGTACCTAAATATTTTATTACTGATGAGGACAAGCAAATGAGAAAATCTTTCTAGAGACTACTCACAAGGTTTAATTATTATTGGCATATTTAAAGGAGTGTATGTTTAAATGTGAACAACAGTAGATGATATTTTTGAATAATTTTTAAAGAAAATAAAAAATGTAACTGAGTTTGAATGGAAATGACACAAAATGGTTGAAGACCTTGAGCTATAAAATCATGAGTGGCTTTTAAAATGTATACTGTTCGTAATAGATGGGTTGAAGCCCTTTGTATTGACAAATTCTTAATTGGGATGAGAAGCACACAATATTATGAAGCTATGAATGCATATCAGAGTCATTTAAAATTATGAGTTTGTTCAATAGTATGATCGGAGGGCTTCAAAGAATGAGATATAGAGAATTAAAATTACATTGTGATATTAATAGTACAACTTTTGTTATATTAAGTCACTTACACTATATGAGAGACAAGGTGCTAGTGCATATATTAGAGTTTCATTTTTTTTAATGTATGTAAGCAATTAATATAAGAAGCATTACTTAGTATAAGTAGTTGTAAGGTTTTTTCAGATAAGCATGTCTATATATTAACTAAAAATTTTCAAACTCAACCTCAATATAGAGTGTGACTTACTATCTAGTTATTGAAGAAATTTCTTATTCTTATCAATTTTGAAAAACTATTGGATTTCCTTATAGGTACTATTTTGCATAATGAAATCTAAACACTTGATGATCAATGGACTAAGGAAGTAAAGATGTTTCTACAAATGTTCCTTCTCAAAAAAAGATACTTCAATTAATCATTCATTTATTGATGTGGTGTTTTATATATATTATGATAAGTTGTGTTATTATGAATCTAAGTCAAATAAAGGATATGAAAAGGTAAAGAGTTAGAAAAATTAACTAGAGTGGTTGACGAAGAGTAACGATGAATCTTTAAGTGAATCTAGAGTTGTCATAAAACACGTTACCCAAGACCCTCAAAGTGTAAAATCCAAGGGAGGTAAAGGCGAATTATAAAATAAGGATGAGACAATTAGGCGGTGCGGTCATTATAAGGATGTAGCACATAATGCGCACATGTGCACAATGTGTTAGATCTGCTAATAATGACAACAGTTGTAATTCAATACATATAGAAAATGGAGGTAATAATGCATTAAGAAATGAAAAGGAATCATCATCCTCTCTGAATATGATCAACACCAAAAGGGAAATCTAGTTGGTGGAAAAGAGATGCCAATGCAAAGGATTGGTATATTGATTTTATTAAATTTGTGTATCTTGTGTGTGTAACTGGTTAGGTTTTTTTTTTTTTTTTTTCTAATACTGTTATTAAGTTCATCCACTTTCTAATTTTACGTATATATTTATCGGTACTAATGTGATGCTGTATAATTGCATATGTCACGAGTTCAAGGTTTTATAGGTATGAGTTTCTCGTTCCAATATTAATTTGGTTAGAATGTGTTAAATATGACTGTGACTTACTTGCAAATTTTATAAGATCTTGCAAATTTTAAGGCACTAGTTATGACTTATTTGCATATTCCAATTGTTTTTTTAAATTTTCTAATGTTTTCCGGATCTTGACGCATAAATTCTATTTTTGTTTTAAGCATGTGAAATTTTGAAATTGATTTTATGTTAAATAGTAATTAAATTATTAATTATTGAGAACTTAATTTTTGTTTAGAGGGAATGGTAGAATGCCAAGTGTTTATTAAGTTATAGGAGAAGATTGATCAAGTTATTAAGAATTCATGTGCGTGTTTGTAGGTGATAAGTTTTCGTGTTGATGGCCCTATCAAAAGGTACCATTGCCTAGCAATTCTTAATTAATTTACTAGATAACATGCAGTACTACTAATTAAATCTAAAATCTTTAAGTTGAGATTTTAAAAATAAATTATATATTTAAAAAGTTAAAATATTGGATCTACTATTTTCTGTCATTCCCATTCTTTCTCAATATTGTGGAGGCTAATCTTTCCCTCCATCAATGTTTCTATTTATTTTCTTTATTATACATGCGTTCAGTTGTGGATACTACTGGATACACAACCTCTCTCTGGACATATACTTTACTCATTATATAAAAAGATTATCTTTTTTGACGATTCATATTGCATATGAAATCTCTTAATACGAAACCTTTGTTAGCTTTAATTTTTTTTATGTCAAGCTATATAGGAAGAGTTGTAAATATAAGACATTTGGATGACGTAGTAACTTCCATTAATGGCTGGCAGGAGTGAATCCAGAAAATCTAGTTAGTGGGGGCAATATATAAAAGGAATAATCAGTGAGGCAAAATATGAAATTTAATGGAGTAAATTCAAATTCATGTAATTATATATACTGAAATGTTAAAAATCATACATTCAAATGTATAAAACCAATGGGCTAGTTGCCTCTAACGACTGCTATATAAAATATGATTTTTTTTAGTTTGGTTAGCTCTTCATATTCATTAAATGTGACATTTTAGACTATTTAGCTTTCTTGAAGTTAATAATCTATCTGATTATTGTTGCTCCTATATTATTGGGCATTCTCTTTTTTATTATTATTATCAGTTTCAAGGGTCGAGATCCTTTTCTGGGGTATTATCAGGTGGCAAGTTGCAGAAGCTCTGGTGAATAACATTTTCACACGTGTGCTTTATTACTCTCTTTAGTGGTCAGCTAAGTTTAGAAATATATTTGGTCTTTATATTTGACACAAGTTGGAGTTCTAAGTTATATTCCTGGTTATGTTACTGTAGTTTTTGCTTAGTAGAAATGTAGTAATTCACTTTTAATATCATTGTTTTGAAAGATATTCTTACAATTTTTCGTGAATGGGGATATTAAGTTTTTCAGCTCTAGTGCTGAGTATGCATGATTTTGAGTTAAAAAGGTTAGCATATATGTTTAGTAATGGACAATAAGAGTGTGAACCATATATAAGCTCAAACTCTTTTTCTTTAAGGAAAAAGAACACTTGCAACAAGTTCAAGCATTGATTCATAGCAAGAATTATATACTAAATAAGTTTAAAAAATTATATTTATTGGTCGAATAAGATAACATACAAACTACATTTATGGGATTGAATCAAGCATTCTGAAACAAGATAGAAAGGTAGTTTAAGTAGAATCGTACATTGCTTCTTGGCAACTTCTTGAGCAGTGGGCATTCAGATACATCAATTTCTTTATTTAGAATCAAAATGGCAAACCATTCAATGTGTGCTTCTCAACTATGTTTAATATTTGCGTCTTTAAAATGTTAGGTTCTCTAAAGAAAAGAGAGTTAATCTCGCTCTTTCAATGCATTATTGCTAAACTTGGATTCTTTAGTCCATAAATTAATCTAATAATCAGAATCAAAGATAAGTATACTATATATATTGAGTCAATCACAAACCTAATAGAAGACATACATAATCATTATAATCAACAAAAGCAAACGCTTTAGAGATGATGATAATTGAAAAAGAAAACAAGATGCATAAAAAATATAAATATGCTTATTTATATTGGTTTATTCAATAAAAATAATTGGTTCTTCTTTTATTCCTTTTGATACATCCAAAAAAAATATTACAACATATTGGACCTAGAAAAATATATTGGATAATTATTAAATTTGGACCTAGAAACCCAAAGTCAAAGAGGATTAAAATCACATTGAATAGGAACTCTGGAAAATTTAGAAATGCTTATTTACATAAAACAAACTAATATGATAATATTTACGTTCAAGTTTTTCGGGAGACCAAAGGTAGGAGATTGAGCATATCTTGGAAAAAACAAACATCAAATTAAATAATCCAACAATTAAAATAAAAAATGAAAACTGCCTAAAACTGCCGTGTTCAACAAATTAGCTGTTTTAGAAACTGTTTGCTCATCTGTTTTACTAGCTTTCATCAAATGTTAAAAGGAAGTAATATTTCATAATCTAATCTTTCAAATTTTTAAACACTAGTATAAATACTACAACACCGAACATTATAAATAATAACAATAAGTGTTTTAGTCAAAACACGAAATGCTACATGAAAATTTTTTGCCGAATATTGCCTTAGTTAACAAATGAGAGAGAACTTCTCTTGTTCATGTGACAAGCTCTTCTCTTCTAGTTTTATATCTTATTGTTTTACACTATCATAAACATTAGTTTTCTTCTTTTATCTCTAATGGCAGAAACAAACAACACAGTAGATCTGCCTACTATTGAAGAGGTTTACGTGGCGCTGAACCTTGAAGAATCATTAGGGAGATTGGAGTTTTGTTAGGAGGGGGACAGTTCTAAAGAACACAAACGATTAACACTTTGGCAATCTGAACTGAATATATGCGAGTTAGAGTTCGAATGGACGTAAGGAAGCCATTAAAGCGTTGCATGCAGATAAAGAAACAAGGGGGAGACTAGACGCGGATTTTAAAAGGAGGTAATGTTTCACAATCCAATCTTTTAAATTTTAAATACTGGTATAAATACTGTATCATCAAACATTATAAATAATAGGGATAAGTGTTTTAACCAAATCAAATCACTAAATGCAACATGAAAATTTTTTGCCGCATACTGCCTTAATTAACAAATGAGAGAGAATAAAGATACGCATATTGAGAGTTAACAGTTAATATTAGAGGAATGAAAATTTTCTAAGTTATTTGGTTCTTGTAAAATGCAATTCAAGTTTATGAATCTAATTATGGAGGAAAGAATCTGAACTCTATTAGTTGCATTCTTCTTTTTTTTTTAGATAAGTGACAAATAAAAATTGGATCTATAAATATGAAATATTATTATCTTTTATTATATTAGATTGTTTTTACTTATTTATTTATTTTGCACACTTATATGTTATTTATCTATTTATTTTTCTATTTATACACATAATACTATTACAATACTAGTGATAAGATTACAATAGATATTACAATAAAACTATTAAATTATAAATTGTAAGCATAATGCTAATTAATGGTTATCATAACGTACACCATAAAGAATAATTAACTATTAACATAGGTACTTCAGTCAGTTAGATATAAACGATATGTCATTTTGATGTTTTGATGTTGTAATAGTTATCATGTTGGAGATATGATCTTGTGATTAAAGGTGTTTATAAGCTGAATCGCCACAAGAACTGTTCAAGCTTGGTTATGTAAAAGTTCAAAAAGGTTTGACTCCTTGTCAAACTTTAAGCCAGCAAAAAGTGTTGTAACATATTATAAGACAAAATATAATTTAAACTTTTTTAAATTAATTAATTTGTCTTAGACTATAGAAAAGAAGAAACATAAATCACCTTATTGCATGTCATACATATTTGATTTTTTCTAATTACCCTTTATTTTTTATGGTTCCCTACAATTATTCTCTAGAAAACTAATAAGCAAAGCAAAAATAAGAATTACAAATAATATTAAGAGCCATCTATAAACTAGTATTCTAGATATTATTTTAGGTGTGCAAGTTATGGTACACAATCACTTCACTATGAAAAAAACAGCATAGCTAAGAGAGATAAGTGAATAAGTTGATATATCATAAAAATCACATTCTACTCATGAATATTAAATATTCATAACAACATATGTAACTACATTACTGCAAACTAGCACAAGTGAAAATGTAGAAATTACTAATAAAAGTTGAAGTTTTATCTAAAAAATTTATTACAATGTAAAAAATAATTTGACTGATATTAGTTTAACTTTCATGTTTATTATTTGAGTCTTGAATCACACTAACACTGTCATCTTCATAAAATGCAATTTGAATTTCAGTAAGTGCTTGTATCCATTCAGTTTATCAAGTCGGGGACTTCGAGATTCGTTCCTTTGGTGCGTCTCCAGACTCCACTTCAGCTTCTAATTTGCTTATTTTTTTATTAACATTTGACTTAATCATATTTAATGTTGACTCCAACCACTTATTGTTACTATGTAACTAAATTGTAATCCAACAAGAAAAAAATTTTAAAATAATGTTTTAAATAAAAAATATCAAAACTACTAGTAAGATATAAGATTTGTACCTTATAATTCATCTCTTAGAGAATAAAATGATTGCATTAAATTGTATACATCTCACAATCATACTTACTTATGATTTAATATAAATCTTAGGTATATATGTATATCTGAATATAAAAGAATGAGTAATATATATACATTACTTACTCATTCTCTTGGATGGGTGTCTTTGCTCTCAATATCAATTTCAAATTTGTGAATTCCATATTATCATGTTATATTTTATTTTCAACATATCATCCAAGTATTAATATGAATCTTTTAGTCTAAATATATTGTGCAATTTATTCATACCAATGTTGACACTTTGTCTTGCATTCTATAAAATTTGAAACTGAAAGTAAAGAGTCTAATGTTTTTACTAGTTTCTTTTCACATAAACTAAACGTAGAAAAGATGTCCTTTCGTGCTGTTTTCAATATGTGTTGGAATAAAAATCTGCAATAATTTTATTAAATTTAGAGAATATTTTAAAATCTAAACTAAAAATACTAAACATAACTATGAATAGGGGTGGCCAATGGTTCCTGGAATCGAAACCGAAGGTTCAGAGCCGTCTGAACCGGAATCGGAACTGGTGAGAATCGGAACCAGTCCGAATAGGAACCGGAACTGGTGGCCTATGGTTTGGTTCTAATTCCAGTATTTTTTGAACCACGAACCGGCGGTTCCAAAAACCGGCCGAAACAGTCTAGAATCATCGGTTTTTCCAGTCGGCTCCAGCAACTTTTTTTTTCAAATTTTTTTGTAAAATCCTCAAATTATCCCTCCTAACAACTATAAACAGCTACATGACTGCTAGTTTCAAGGGTATTTGTGGAAAAATGATTTTTTGAATTTATTATAAATACCTCATTCCATTTGCAATCTTCTCACACAAAATTATCTCTACTCTCTCTACTCTATATTATTCTTCTCTACTCTACAATCTCTCTAATTTTCATTGATAAATTATTGTCCAAAATATTGCAAGATAATTTCTTCAAAGTCCAATCTCCAGCTTAACATGACTGTAGTTTCAAGGGTAATTTGTGGAAAAATTGATTTTTTGAATTTATTATAACATACCTCTTCCATTTGCAATCTTCTCAACACGAAAATTTCTCTACTCCTCTCTTACTCTATATTATTCTTCTCTACCTCTACATCTCCTCTAATTTTTCATTGATTAATAATTAATTGTTCCAAAATAATTGCAAGATAATTTCTTCAAAAAGTCCCAATCTCCAATTATTGTCCAAATTATTTGTGAATTAAATTTCTTCATTCCAATCTCTAATTATTCTCCTCTAATTTTTTTATTCAATTTTCCAAATTAAAATATTATTTCCTATAATGGCAAGTAAGAATGAAACTCAAGTTCCGGCCTAAAGGCAAGGGAAAGATTGGAGAAACACGATATTCATCTATCCCTACAACGAAGATCTTTCGATTCACTTTTAATCAATATAATTTTGAAGAGATATCAAATGAAATTTGAAATTCCACTCAAAGAGTCTAAATTTAATGAACGAGCAATTACAAACAAAAGGAAGAGGGAAGAGAAGAGCAAGAGCAAGGTCACAAGTTTTTTCGAAGAGCAAGACAAACGTTTCGATATATTCGCATTCATTTCATGAAGAAAATTCAAAAGGAGACAAAATGTTAAGATGTAATTTTGCAATTATTGTGGAAACATTCTTATAAAGTTCAACAATCGGGCTGTTATGGATCATTTTGGAAAACATTTAGAGGCAAAACAATCGCAACGAAAAATAAGAGTTGATCGGTATCAAACACAAATTTCTTCTGGGGTACACATCTTCTAAACATTTTCTTTATTTCAATATTCTGAAAAAAAAAAAAAAAAAAAAAGAAGAATTACGTAAAATGATTTTATGCACATACTATCTTTAGTTTTTTGGTAACAAAAGTAAGGTTTAATCAATATTGTCAAAAAAGCTTTAATCCTTCTGCTAAAAAGAGTGCTTAAGAATACTGTAAACGAACTATTATTTTCTTTATATAAAAAGGAAAAAAAAGAAATTAGAAACTTTTATTTTCTGAAATGAAAAATTCGTGTTTCAATTTGTTGTTGAATATTTGGAGTGCATCATTGGCAAATGATTATTTATATGGGTATTACAATGTTCCATTGATTGAATGATGATTGGAAAAATTCAAAAAAGAATTATTGCATTTCGTGCTTTTGAATGATAATACATACTGCAACAAAATTTTTATAGTAATTGTTTAATTTTAGAATGAAATATAAATTAACAAAAAAAAATTTTTTCCATTTTTCATTTGATAATGCTTCTGTTTAACACTTAAATCAATTTGATCTAAAATCAATTTTGTGAACCAAATATTGGTGGAAAATTTTTTTCATATTAAGAGTGCATGCCATGTTTTTAAATTTATGTGTACAAGATTGTTTTAAAAAAGTTCTTTGAATATTTTTATTTCTCCAAATTAAAAAATTTATTTTATATTTATGGGGACCAATCCCAAATTGGAGAAAAGTTGGGCTAAAATTTTATACGGAAAATAAATAAAAGACCAAAAAAGGTTTTTTTCCAAGGGATGTCCCAACCTCGTTGGAATTCAACATATGAATTTATTTAAACCGAGTCTTTTTCAATATAAAAAGAATTCATTGTGCACTTTTGTTACTAACAATATTGAAGAAATTAATTTTTATTATATTAAAATTGGGATTATTTATGCAAAAAAATTTTGGATATTTTAAAAAATTTTTAATTCTTTGCTACATATAAATTTAGTGGGGTTTAGTATACCACATCCATTTATTTTTTAACTAACATGCTAATATTGTTAGTGCACTTCAAGAATTTGAAAATCGATATTTTAGTTACAAAATGTATTTTATTCATTAAAAAAAATTGTTATCTTATTTTAAAAACATACCACCTTCTTTATCTTGTTGCTTGTGTATTTGATCCTACATGTAAATTTGAAGTTTTTAATCTGAATATTTGACTTTTTACTGTAAAATATAAATCTTTGATATAGAAGATAATGTTAATATAAATAAATTTGTTCAATATTTTTAGTTCATCTACTTCTTCTAAATTCTTCTCAAAAATCAAATAATCAATCAATTCCCAACTGAAAGGGTTAAGTGTTGGTGTTGCTGAACGTATATTCTTACAAAGACAAAAACCCAGAGAAATGCCAGTTCTTTTTTTCGAATTTGATAATTATCCTTACCAACTTCTTTCGAATTTAGTATTAGTTTTTGCAGATAATAACTTTTCAAATTCTAGATTGGTGGAGTCGTCAACGCAAATACATCTTCTCAACCTTTTTCACTAATTGGCAAAACAAGTTTTAGCAGCTTCCGGTTCTCTCAGTGTTGCTGGTTGACAGCTTTTAGTTAAGGCGAAAACAATACTTGAATAAATCACGATCTTTGTATGACACCCGATTCACTAGAAGCAGTTAGCAATCATGCGTGGATGATTAAAGAGCAAGGTCGAAACTAAGAGCACAAGAAAATATCAAAGAAAATGAAAAATTTATATGATCTTTACGATATCCTCAACCTCAACGGGAAACACAACAACCGTTGGAAATAGCCGACTAAGGTAAAAGGAAGTAAAATTGGTATAAAGGTAAGTAAAAACTACGTGGGTTTGATTCCTCCTAAACCCAGGAGGATTACGTAGCCTTAATTTTTTTTTTTTTTAAATTAAGTTCAAGTCCCTTTTAAAAAAAAAAATAATAAGTTCCACAACTTTTTTTTAAACAAAAACTAATTTAGTTGAAGACTTTTTTTTAAAAAAAAATAAATTAAGTTTCAAGTACTTTTAAAAAAAATAAATTAAATTCCAAAGGCATTTTTAAAAATTCTTTAGTTTATTTTTTTTAGAAATTAAATTTCATAAATTTTTAAATTTTAAATTTTGAAAAATAAAAAATGTCTCCTAAACTTTTTTATTTTACAATTATGCGATTAGCCGGAAAACCGATCAGAGAACCCAGCCGGACCGTCGATTTTGGAACGTTAAAGGAATCCGGAACCAATTAATTTTCGGTTTAAGTTCTGGAACATGACCATGTTCTAACTATGAACACCTTAATTCCCTAGAATAAAATATCAAGATAAAATTACTTTTCAACAATCCATAGTAAGTCATTATCGAAAAACTTCCAAACTCGGAATGTGCCAAAGGTTAGCCCACTCTCTCGCCCTTTCTTCATTAACATTTTTCTTTCATGTGAATACTCAATTTTGAGGCTCCAAAAAAAGTCTATTTTCCAACGGACTGTAAACAGTCTACTGGACCGGAGAGCCATTCCGGAAAGTTCACGCGAAAAGTATGCCAATTATTGTACTTGAAAGCGTCGGAAAATCATGAGGATGCAGAACTGGTTCCGGAATATTTTTTGGAGGTACGGAACTCCGAAAAGCCTTTTGGGAACGAAAACGACTAGCAAAAGTCCGCCGGCCAACGGCGGGCGGCCCTCGCTGGACAACGGCGGCGGCGGCTGCCGTCCAGGGAGGCAGCGCCCCGTCCACGGCGGCAGCCTGGATTTCCCTATAAATACAAGCCCCCGAGCGGCTTTTTTAACTCAATCAGTCCTGTGTTTGACGGAGCGTCTCCTTCTCCCCTAAGCGCTTCTTGCGTTCTTTTACTTGCTTTTTCTGCATTTGGTGTAGGCTTTTATTCTGCTGTTGTGATCTTGGTCACTTAAAATTAAATTCAATTCTAAATTAATATTCCCAAACGAGGAGCTTAATCTGAAATTTTCAAGCTGTAAGCCTAAGAAGCGGGCCGCGACTAACTCAGGTAATAA
>NW_023590628.1:0-51819 GCF_014843425.1 Jatropha curcas | reverse complement strand
GGGACTCTGATCGGTTTCAGGACTCTAGGGTCAGACTCAGACTCAATACAGGACTCGATATACAACTTAGGTACTATGTTGATCGGGGAAGTGGGTTATCAGCAGCGCGCTCCCTCCTCAGCGTTAACCAAGTTTTGTTGAGAGGTTCCTTCATTTCCGCGTTGATCAGGTTGAGCAGGGTCTGATTCCCATCATTCCTGTGATAAAACCGCAAACCTCAATCAAAAGAGACTTAGTCTGCATGAAGGTCTTCTGTTTCACAGGTTTCGGTATTGTTCCGGGCTTGTTGCCCCAGACATCTTGAGAATATTCTCTAAACCCAGCCAGCATCTTCTTAGCAGTCGGCGGTTTAGCCAAATGGTTCTCGGAAGCCACAGTAAGGAACTGCTTTCTCCCGGATTGCAGAAGTAACTGTTCAGAGTCGAGAAGGTAAGGCCGCATCTGTAACAACTCTCCTTCCTTCCCCTTCTTGGTTCTCTTAGCTCGGAGTCTTTCATTAGTGGGCCTCATAACCCAGACCAAAGCGTCCCTTCATCACCGGACACTTTCCCAAAGCTTGCAGTTTTGGATATGGTCTTCCCGGACCTTGCCATAACCCATTCCTGGCAAAAATAGGACATCTTAAGGCATCAAGGCACTATTGCATTATATTATGTACTGTCCCGAAATCAAAGAGAATCGAGCAGTTTGCAGTCTTTCCTTCTTATGAACTGTACAGTTGTCATTATGAAATCCCGGAGAGGGCAATAAAGTTAGGCAGTTTCAGGGTTGCACCTTCAAAGAGAGGGCTGGCCCTTTTGGTTTCTTAAGCTGGTTGTAGTCATCCCCTTTGAATGGTGATATAACTTTTGTCCTCATAGGGAAAACTTGACCTTTTGCGTGCAAGACGAGGGGACCGCCTTAGTGTGGTGTATCCGATGGTCGGGCCCAGAAGCAGGTTTGAAGCTAGTTGGGTACGATCAATTACCTGGAATGGGACTTCCATCACAGGCTAGCCCGACTGTTAACTTCAGCCGTAGCAACCCCCAACAACTCCCTTTGGGTGCTGTCATAGGCTTTCACTATTTGTTGAATGGGGGTGAAATTCAGTTTCCTCCAACCCTAAGCAGGCTGTGCTACCTTACGTGGGCAGACGTAGTTGCTAACCCATGTCAATGGAGAACATGGCACAGTTTTTGTCTCTGGTTTGAACCGTGATCGTATAAAGGGCATTGTTGTTACTGCCTCCCTCCTTGGGCAAGTTCATCATCAGAAAACCCGATGCTTTGCATTTTTAGATGATTTGGGTAGGTGGACCAACTAGCACCTTCAAGGGCCTAATCTCTACCGATGGTCTGAAGTTGCGCTGCAAAGCCTTGCAAAGAGCTGGCGATGAGGAAAGGGATGATGCACAACAGTTCCCAAATTGATGTACCTTTAGCTTGTGTCTTTTATAGCTGTTGCAAGTACCGGGTCCTCCTTTGGCTCCTCTACCCTCTGGTAGGGCATTATTTTGGATGTTATCCAGACAATGGATTCATATTGCCTTCCGCTCCTGCGTGATGGCGTCGGACCTCTCGGTTAGGTCATTCAGAATCTAGGACACAGATGTTATTCATTTCTAGAACAGTTTCGAAAAGGATCGGACAGTTCCGGTCAGCCATTATAGCATTACCCCGTTGATTTGGTAAGGGAGTTAGTTGCAATGTTAGGCTTGCCTTCTTGGGAATAATTGAACCGTTATCCACCAGATCCTGAATCGGTTCTTGAAGGTGTTCCAGCATGCTTCCGTCTTATGCCATACTCCCTGGATGAAATTACTCACAGATATTCATCAGGCCCTGTAGATTCCTTGGCAACGGGATTTGGGACGGTGGCCTCGCTTTCAAAGGGCTTGATGTAAGTTGGCCGTTATAGCCTCTCGGAAAAACAAAAAGGATTGGCATTTCCTGAGATTCAGTATAGTTCTCTGGACTGATTGCCATTTCTCATATCTCCACCACCGAAAAGGAGTGTGGAATAGGGTGATGCTAGCCACTCCGTGGAAAAACTTTTCCAGGTGGCTTTAGGTTTCTTATATTATGGAGCGTTCCTGAGTCTTCTTTCAGTGCCCCATTTGAATCAGATCTTTCTACTTCGTAGCAGTGGCAGAACCGCGCGAGTCAGTAAAAAACCCAGTTCTCAATGACAAGCGTGATACATGAATTCTACTGGGATTTGCCAGCCATAAAAGTGTCGTTTAGGCATGAAATGAATCCTAGAACGGGATCCTATTGCTAGGGTTCTTTACTGAACGATTTATTTAACAATAGCCTCCACCCCATCATGCCTGATTTATCGTTGTATTACCTGAACCAGGTCCAGCCCTTCAACCAGAAGGCATAGTGGTCGAACTTCACCCAGTGTTGGATTCCTTTGGATATCCCTTCCGAAAGCCTTTCCAGAAGGAGCCCGGCTCCAGTTACGTACCTCGGGTAGACACAAGTTGTAGGGAGATGAGAGAGTTTAACCACCCGGGTTCGTCCGTGTAGTTTGGGTCCAAGTTGTCCCGTATAAGTAGACTTCCAGTTATCCTTTTAAGTTCTACCCAATTTTTCACAGTTTGGTCAATTACACCATTCACTTGCAGTAAGAAATTCCACTCTCCATCTCTTCCATTTTGATTTAATGAGTGGTTAAATCCTAGGCGGAATGGAATCAATGTTCTACCGGAGATGAAAATCTGTGGCGAAATGTCTTCCCATGTCTTCATTCTCTGTAGACCGATCCAGGGCTAAAACAAACCATCTTAATGCCCGTTGTGATTGTGTTAAACTTGGGATAAATTAATCTTAGTAACTAAAGAGTTAATTAAAATTGGGCCAGATCCGCTGTCGAAAGGGAGAGTTTTTTGTTTTTCGTTTACTTAAAGGAATAAATTTAAAATGGAACAACTGGAGCAAAGGAGCTCGCTGCTCAATCCAAACGGGTTTAAGGGCACCCACATACATTTCAAGTGAGTTTTAGGACCAAGTAGTAATCCATTCAAATTTGTCCATGGATTGCGGCATCTTCGAATTTTGTGCGGTGGGCGCAGGTAACTTTAGCACACTAATCTTACCCGTGTGGGAAAAATGGTTACTAATAGTGTCGCTGTGTCATCCAATATGCGTTCCATCTCCACACACATTGTCTCCTACTGTATGTGAATTGGGGTTGATAAGGGGTACAGGGTTTTTTCCTAGTTTACCCTAAAATAATTAAACAAGGTGGCGACTCACACACTCACGTGTATTTCTGTCCTTAATCATATGCATTCACATGTCTATGACATTTGGGATAGGGGTTCACAATAGGAAGCCAATGAAATGCGATATTTTGTTTTTGACATAAGGTTTTGTTTACTTTCACATACAAAATCTTCTTCCTTCTCTCCCTTTCCCATTCTCCTTCTTTCCCTCTAAGAAATGTTTACATTTGCTAATAATGATTGATCATAAGTTTTCTCGGTATATGCTATTTAAACTCATTTGCGTTGTAATTTATTGAGCTTTCCCCTGTCTGAATGAGGAATTATTTACACACAGTGCATATGTAAATATTGCACCTTGTTCTGACATTGATGCGGGTTTCTCACTGAAATTATGGGAGCGGATCCCACGTAAATGTAAGAGAGTGTTAGTAATTTGCCTTTAGTATTTGACTAAGTCTTTACAGGCTTTTTTTTTTTTTTTTTTGAATAAGTCTTTAAGCATGATTTACCTGTTGCTTAATTATAGGAGAATAGTTCATATTTTTTTAGATTATTTGCAGTAATTGTTAAGTAGTGATGTTTCTTTTTTTCTATAAATATTCAACAGTAAATAAGAAGTTGTGTGCTTCTAAGTCCAATATATTCCAGTTTCTAAATCATTTTTCATATAGCTTCATATCAGTTTTTTTACTACAAATTGGTATCAAGAGCTATTATCTTGAGGGACCTGTGAAAATGGAGAATAGGCTTATCAGGTTGTCCTTAATTGTTCAATGTTGCTAGTGCCTCAAATGCTCTCATATTATGCTTATTCTGGCCCTCTCAATTATCCAGTGTTTGTGCTCTCTTCACATGTTGTCCCAATCAGATGTTACGGTTCGTGGTGATCTGTCAGAAGCTTTATGTTGAGTGGGGACCTGTGGAAATAGTTGATGGCCATTGGTGCAGGATGGAGGTGGCGACAATCATCTTATTTTTGGCAACCAGGTCGTTGGTAGGGTTTTTGCTGCGTACCGAGGGTATCTTTGGTGAAATGGTGGTAATTGAGACAATGTATCCAAAGCTGAGTATAGGGCTTCTTTGGGAAGTTATTGTACGGGTTGATACCACTTCCCTTTTAGGTATGGCCCCTGAGTTCGATCGCATGGCTCTATTCTGGAAGATGGGCCTTGGGCTGACTTAGAACAGGTGGAAAGATTACGTCGGTTATCCTCGCTAAAGGACCTGAATGGGTATGCGGTGGATCTCCACCTGAAAGTCCATTACACCGGGATGTGGCGAATGTAGATATAAAAAGATCGTGGGAGTCCCAAGCTCGTATATGAGTCCTGGTGGTTCACATACTTTGATATCGTCTGTCCAGATCTGGGATATTCCTCAAGAGCACCCTCTTTACTTAGGTTCCAATCCCTATAGCATTGGAATACCCTATAGAAGAAAAATTCCAGCCCCCAAGCGGATTAGTTTTTTGTGTTTGGGAATTATTTCCTTCCAATAGGCGTTAATGTGATGATATGTCAGTATACGACAGATGCGCAGCAAATTAGCATAACACAGTAGAAACCCATTCAGAGAGTGCACTGTTTGCAAAATTTCTTAGAAACTATTGATTATGGAATGATCACATTTGAAACATTGCGGGTGGCAATTTGACAGTGTGCCTTAAAAGATAGAAGAATGTTTAGGTTGGGCAAATACACATATAAGGGACTTTAATGTACGCATCCGGACCAAAAATTTAAAGACCCTGAAATAGGGGCCTTATTTAAAAGTGGTGGTCAACAACCTTGAAACCTTTTTAGGAGCTAATGGTGATATGCTTATGTGTTTAAAGGATTTTCTGAATGAACCAACTAACCAACAAATTTGATTTGCACAAAACAAAATAGTTAGTCTTGTTTACCTCTTCCTGCGAGGATATGAGTCAAAAATCTTTGTCACCTAGGGAGGAGGTCTAAGGATCTGTAATCGGCCAAACAGTATTCACCTCATTGCCTCGTTTCAGAGTTTGTTGGAGTGCCCTTATTCGCCCACACAGCTCAAGGAGTATATCAAAGGGGAAGATGAATGGTGTTAGGACAAGAAGGAACTGTGGAGGATGCTTTGAGCCCCAAGTCTTGAATAGTTCATGAGGCAAAGAAAAGAATTCATGGGGAAAATTAATAGCCCAGCCAAGTCCAGCCCAAGGTCAACAAAGGTGTTGGATCACCTTGTACACATTGAAAAGTCCGAAACAATCAGTTAGAAGTGTTGGTGGAGCTGACATTAAAAGGCAAAAGTGTGGCATCATGGGTAACAGCGAAATGGAGAAGAAGTGTGGCCCAAAGTACGGAAGGACCGACGTTCCTGACAAGTAGGCAAGAAACCCTATTGGTAACTTGACGTACCAGAGAAAATGGTCGTCGGACAAATTTCAATTTCAATGAGACCTGTGTGGGATCGGTCTTGCCAGAGTCTTCAGCAGGAAAAGCTTACCCAAATTGGGTGACTTAATCCTCATTGGAGCCTTGCAGTGGAAGTGGAGAGCAGTGCCATATTTCAGACACAGAGAGCGGAAGAAATTCATTGAAATTCATTTTATGCAAATATGAGGCACCGAAAAAAGTGGAAAATCTTAACTCAACTTCCTGTCATTGCAAGAAAAAGTAAATAAATAAGACCTATTTCTAACAAAATTCCCTTTAAATAAATGAGTTATATAAATGTGTTAGTTGGTATTGGAAAAAACAAAATCAAGTTCTCGACCAGCCTTTAATTCATTCAGTTCCCTAAATGAGAATACACAAGGCACTAGTGGTTGTAAATTGCATTAGAGCCTTGACATTATCTAGAAAAAGATAATCTCTGAAATGGATATACTGTTTAGTGATTGCCTCCCTGATATATTGGATTTGGATAATTTGTTTAGAGGGTGTTAGCGCCAACACCTACCCTTCATAAAAAGGCTAAAAAACAAGTATTAACTATTTAGCGAGCGCATAATGATGATGACATTTATATAAGGAAACCCTGGCTACAAATGGAAGACGAAGAGAGAATGTGTCTTTTAAGGTTAGTTACACAGGTTCTCAAGTATTGTGTATGAGTTTTTAAAGAGTTTAAGGTCCCTCTGCGTATTTTTTGATATTGCAAAAGAGGAGAATTGGACCCATAAAGTACAGCAGCCCACTGCAATGTGTTTCCACTCCCCCAAGCCAATCAGCCGGTAAGGAAGTATGGCAACCCGAAATCGACACAAAGGAACTGTTTGAACCCTGGCCCTAAACTCCCTCCCAATACCAATTGATCCCATTAGGGACATTTACATGTTAGTGCAAGAAAAGTATTTGAAATGATCCTTGCTAGTTGAAAAGGTGGACTAAGGGTCCCACGACGCTCCAAGAGACGAGCTAAACTTGGAGTTGGGTGGTAAGGCGGTTGGGGTTAAATAGTACTACGGAAGCAGTCGCGTGAGAAAAATGATCACATTTTTTCGCAGTCGCCACCTTGTTTAATACGGTTTTTAGAACAGCGGTAAATAGAACGTGAGTCAGCCAAACAGCATGAATGCCCTAGTCGCCATTCAATTAAGTGAGTGATACACGAGTTCCGAGAACCATCTTTATTGAATTCAAAAACCATATCAATCCTTTAAAAAAATTTAGGTTAGTCATTAATTAAAGTAACTAACTAAAATGTGAGATTATATAATTGAGATGATATGTACCCGAATTAACTATTTCTGGTGATGGAAAATTTAACCTTTATTCAAACTCAGAAGGGGTGGAGGTTTGGCTAGGCCTAATATTTTGGAGAAAAAGTTGATACATACAAATAGTTTGCATGGCTGATGAACTAACCTATTGAATGAATGCTTGTGTGGGTAGGACATCCCCAAAGTGTAGATGCGAGGAGGTAGAATTATGCCAAATAAGAAAATCCTGAACAAATGGTAGATTGAAATTAAGAATTAACACCAAAAAATGACCAAAGTTCTATGTGTTTGTAACATAAGTTTTTGTGGATATGACAGTAGGTCGTACAAATTGTGCCGCTCGGAAGTGATTACACCAAACCTTCACCCCCACACTACCATTAACCCACTCCGCTCAGGACCTACATTACTTTCCGTAGGAATTGCGAAACGTAAATAGGTGGAAGAAAGAAAAGTCTCATAATCGAGTTTCAACGTTAGTTCAGGCCATCAATGGAGGTGAATATCCTACATGTTGTTTAGAGTGCCCATTGGTGATTGAAAACGTGATTGAATGGAGTTGCCTTAAAATGCAATCTTTTTTGGTGCCTGCAGAAGCATCAAGTACTGCCCAAGTCCTTCTTTAATTGAATAGGACTTGCGGTGTTGTGTTGTATGCTTCGTCCGGACTTTTGTGATTCTTTAGAGCTTGGAGTGTTCCCGCCCTAGAAAACAATATGACTGATCACTTTTGATTATGAGCCGGGTGTTTTGTGGTATTTGATAAGCCACAAGAAAGTTAGTTTTACCAGCAATATTTAAATACCCTTGCCGCCATATTATAGTTTCCTAATTAAAGGATTAATTGTCTGCCCATATGGGTTCATTATCTTAATGTTTATGCCCCTTAGTTCCCAAGGCGCTAGAAAAGATGTATGGTAGATTTTAGAAGAACCTTTGATAAGAAGGCGAGACCTGATTTTGTATTTTCGTTGGAGCTATCCAAAGTAGCACACCTCTAAAAAGCCTACCAGCACAATCTTCTCCAAACCCTCCACAAACTGGGGAAAACATTATTGTAAGTCCAGGAAATAGATAACAAAATTATAATAGAGAGAGACAAAGAGCCCCTTGATAATTGGGAAATTTTTTTAAGGGGCTTTTAGCCAAAAGGAAGCCACCTCTGAATAGTAATGAAGATATTGTATATAGGCCCTAGTATTTACAGTCTCTCTACAATAAAAAAAAGGGCTTTTTGTTTAGGACCTCAACTTGATTTTGAAAAGATGGACCAAAAAGATGATTATTTGAGGTTCCAGTGCTGATTTGTCGTTTGCGCAAAACAAGGATTGATTTTAAATGTATCAAAGGGCCTTTTTGTTACTGGCACGAGATACCTTATTGATGCAAAAGATTAGTATGTTGTTGACTTTTTTTATAAAGCCCGCGTGACCCGGAATATTTTCCGATGACAAGCGTTAGAAATGAGAAGGTAGATGAGTCTCAAAAATCAATATATATTGAAAATATTGAGCTATTCACTTTGGAAAGGTTTGCCATGAAAGACTTGAATTAAAAAAAACATGAAGTATTGTTATATGTAAGGGACAAAGATATTTGAATTGACCAAAGCTTTGAAGAGTAAAATGAAGTGGAACAAAGAACGACCCTGTTCTTCCAATGAAATGAAAGATCCATTGGAGTGAAATGGTATTAAGGTACCTTTTTGAAAGTCACCCAATTACATAATTGATTAAATTGGCTCCCGACTGTGCCTAGAGAATCGCGGTTATCCTCCTTATAAAATAGAGAATTCCCGAAAAATAAAACTGGAACAAAGATCACAGATTTCTCAAACGCTATGTATGTAGTAAAGGGTTTAGACATCAAGTCTTTCTGAGAACTAGCTTGGTTAGTGTTAAAGCTCTATATTTTCCTTGTTAGAAAACAGGCTTATTTTTTTAGACAGTTCCCCTTTGTTTCCAACATCCACGTTTGACGATATTGGGATACTTTATTTTAAAGAGATAGCTTGCTGGGCCCGTTTGGATCTATGGCGCAAGAATTAAAAAGAAATTTTTTTGAAAAAAAATTAAATCATTATATTTAACAACTCTTGAGAGGCAATTTGTAATTATTTAAAGCCAAGCTTTTCTTACTATGTTGTGTATTCCCTTGCCCGAAAAAGGTGGAAATTGCCATACTTGTTTTTGAAAATATAGTCACATGGAGGGTATTATTGTAGAATCCTTAGATCAATTGAGGGGCGTAGATGAGGGGAAAGGAAATTGTTAATAGACCAGAAAGCCTGGATAAGCAAAGGCTTTTTCTGGCCCTAAAACCAGGCTCCTGTAAGATGGCGTAAAATCTAACCTTAGGGCAGAGTTTAGTTTCATGTAAGGCTGAGTGCTGATGATTATTATTCTATCCGCAATACGGTCCTGGATTTTCGGTTGTGCATAAGATCCAATGAGCCACCCTCCTGCTACTTTTGTCTTAGAACATCCAGGGATTAAATGCCCGGTTCCTCGGCTAACGTTATAAATATGGGTGGAAAAAGTGTCTTGTGTATATTATGTTATGGACATATTTTTTGGGCATTCGTTTTAATTAATAACGCAGACAGTTCAAAAAAATACTCGAAAAAAAAGAATGCGCTGGAAATGAATCTTAAGCAAGACTTGAATAAGCTGTGGATATACACAAACGTTTTTATAGAAATGCAGAAAGAGTCGATAGAGTCTCAAGAAAGTAATTTGCGGCATTAGGTAGTGGTTTTAGTGTTTTGTTGAGAGGCCTAGGAGGTGAAACAAAGATCCCTAGCCCGATTTGACGTCTTTCAGTATTTTTTGGGCCTAGAGGTGAAACAAAGTCCTCATGAAGTCTTCATATACCAGCAGAAGTTTGCAAAGGAAATTCTTAAGAAGTTTCACATGGAAGATTGCAAAGAAATTAGCACACCAATGAATCTGAAGGAGAAGTTCAGTAAAGAAGATGGAGCTGAAAAGGTAGATGAAGTGTTGTACAACAGGTTGATCAATGGCTTGATGTATCTCATAGCCACAAGACCAGACATAACTTTTGCCGTAAGTTTGCTATAAAGGTTTATGAATTGTGCTAGTAAAGTTCATTTTGTAGCTGCTAAGCGTATTTTAAGATATTTGAAGGGCACAACCGATTATGGCATCAAATATTATAGCCTTAAAAATTTTCAGCTCCAAGGTTTTTCTGATAGTGATTGGGCAGGTTCTACTGATGATATGAGAAGTACAACTGGTTTTTGTTTCAGCTTTGGCTCAGGTGTTTTCGCATGGAGTTCAAAAAAGCAAGAGGTTGTTGCTCAAAGCACAGCAGAAGCAGAGTTTATTGCAGCAAATGCTACAATGAATCAAGCAATTTGGATCCGAAAAATACTTGAAGACTTGCAGATAAAGCAAAATGATCCAACAGAGATTTTTGTTGACAACCAAGCTGCTATTGCAATCTCAAAAAACCCTGTTTTTCATGGAAAAACTAAGCACTTTGACATCAGGCTCTATCACTTGAGGGAAAAGCAGAAGAAATCAAGCTAGTGTTTTGCAGAACAGAGGAACAGTCTGCAGATATTTTAACCAAAGGTCTTCCTAAAGCAAGATTCGAAGAGTTAAGGAACAAGTTAGGTGTATGCAAATACTTGGGTGATTGGAACAGTCTGCAGATATTTTAACCCAAAGGTCTTCCTAAAGCAAGATTCGAAGAGGTAAGGAGAGCGATATGGGATATGCAATTAGTACGTATGATTCGGAAGGAGGAGATTGTTAGTAATTTGGTGCCGTTATGTATTTGAGCTAATTTTGGTGTAGTGCTGATTGTTGGGTTTTTTTTTTTTTTGAATAGTCTTTAAGCATGATTATCTTCGTTGCTAAATATAGGAGAATAGTTTCAAATTTTTTTTCAGATTATTTGCGGTAGTTGTTAAGTAGTTGATGTTTCTTTTTCTTCTATAAATATATCAGCAGTAGGAATAAGCTAGAAGTTGTGTGCTTCCAAGTCTTTTTTTTTTTTTTTTTGGAATAAGTCTTTAAGCATGATTTACTTGTTGCTTAATTATAGGAGAATAGTTCAAATTTTTTTCAGATTATTTGCGGTAGTTGTTAAGTAGTGATGTTTCTTTTCTTCTATAAATATTCAGCAGTAAATAAGAAGTTGTGTGCTTCCAAGTCCAATATATTCCAGTTTCTCAATCATTTTTCATATAGCTTCATATCAGTTCTTTTACTACAGAGAGGATGGACATGTAGTGAGTGTATCCAAGAATTTCTCTGTTTTAATAATATATTCTGCAGCTATTTTTACTCCTGTTGGGCTAACTCTGCACAAGTTAAGATTCTAGATTTGTGCTGATAGCCGGTTTCCACCGCTTCTGAAACTCTCTTTCTGATAATCAAGTAAAAAGTTCCAAGTATTGTGTGACAAAAACTGTGACAATTTTAGAGTACTATTATTGTTATTATCTGTGTATGACTTATTAATTATTAGTGTTTCCTTTCATTTGTAAAATACTCGATTATATCCACGTCTTTCGTACTCTTGCCTCATGGATAATTGCTGATTTTGTCATTAATAGAAGATTATTTTTGCTGCAGGGTAGTGATTGACTTGATGGTTTCAGACTTTTTCTACTCCAACTTTGGTGGTGTGGAAAACCGCATTTATTACCTTTCTCAGTTCCTGTTAAAGCTTGGTCACAAGGTCAGAGGTTCAGCCTTCTGTCTGCCAGAGAGCAGCATCAAATTGATTTCTTTCATTTTAGAGATTGTTGATTGCGTAAACTATTAAACACATAAATTTTCAGGTGGTGGTTATGACGCATGCTTGTGGTAATCGCGCTGTGGTCAGATACATGACTGGTGGGCTGAAAGTTTACTATGTACCATGGAGACTATTTCTTATGCAGAACACTTTACCAACTTTTTATTGGACACTTCCAATTATAAGGACGAGAAAAAATATCAATGGTGCATGGTCATCAAGCGTTCTCAACTCTATGTCATCAAGCTTTGATGCATGCACGTACTATGGGTTACAAGTCGTTTTCGCTGACCATTCACTTTACGGTTTTGCTGATGTTGGAAGCATCCACATGAACAAGGTATTGCAGTTTACTTTAGCGGATGTAACTCAGGCCATGTGTGTTTCTCACACAAGGAAGGAAAATGCGGTGCTACGATCAGGTCTTCCTCCAGGAAAGGTCTTTGTGATACCAGATGCTGTTGACACTGCAATGTTCAAGCCTTCCCTAGAGCGACTTGGTGGTATTGAAATTGTCCATCACTGCTTTAGGACATGAGCTTGATTGGGGTCGTGCAACAGTTGGTTCGGTTTCTGAACCAAATCAAACAGAAACTGTTATGAGGAGAAAACTGGCGGCTGAAATCGAACCTGTCAGCAGAATAACTGAAACTGACTCCAAACCGAACTGGTTTGGTCTGGTTTGGTTCAGTTAGTTTGGGGAGTTTTTTTAACTATTTTGGTTAGAAACAAAATAGTTAGCCACTGAATGAAAGTGAAAACCATTCAGTTACTTCTGTTGAAAACCAAATCAAAACCGAACAGGACTGGTCAGTCAGGTCGGTCTTCCGGTCATCTCCGACTTATGCTCAGCCCTAAGCTTTGTGAATCGGCTAAAGAAAATGCACAACTCTTTCATGGACAATTTGTAAAAAATAAGGTCTTATATTGGGAGAACTAAAATTTTCACATCTTTTTCTTTTGTCATGGAGATTTGAGAACTTATTTTCCATGTGCAATACTTATTTTTTAATCTTGGTATAATGGTAAGGTTGCTTTGTCATGGATCTGAATCCCATTTCCGCTTGTGGAACAAGTAGGGAATGTGACCAAGTACCTCTTGATAATGCGAATGGATTTTCTCTATATGAACTAGATATGGTCTTGGGTCTGTAACTAGGCTTAGTCCCTGCTTGTTGATTTCAGTCTAAAGATACTTTTTCTTCTTACTTAAAAAATATTTATAAGCTATCTTCATGTGGGAATACAGTTTTCAGCAGTGAATTTCATTATCTTTCTATTTATTGTGCTCTCATCATCTCATTGAGAAACATGTGTTAAGGTTCATTTTGTTGTTGGTGGAGATGGACCTAAACGCGTGCGGTTCGAAGAGATGAGGGAGAAGCATTCTCTTCAAGATCAAGTTGAAATGCTGGGTGCTGTGCCACATGCTCGTGTTCGGAAAGATTCTCAAATTTGAATATATTTTATACTACTTTCTCGGTACAATATATGTATATATAGGTCTAGTTTGACTTTCACATAGATTAAAAAAAACTAATTAGTATAGTTAAATTATATATTTTTTTTTAGTTTTTTTCAAAAATATTCCTTTATAATATTAAATATTGATGTATATACAATTGGATTATGGATGTATATTATATAAGGGTATATTAAGAAATTGAATAATAAATGATCTTTTTAAAAGTGAAATAAGACTATATTTTGAGAAAAACGAAAAAAGAAAATAAGCCTATATATATGGGACGGAAGGAATATTTGATTTGGTAGTTTGATAATATTGAAATCAGAGTTCTTCAACATGAAAATTAAATTAAATTCCAGAATGCGCTGATAGATTTAACTGATGGTCATAAGAACTTGCTGGGGTTGTTATAGGCTTAATCTTTCTTTTTCATGGACATTTAGGTCTTTTATGCAAATATAAATGGTATAGCAACAACTGGAATTGGTCATAGCTGGTAGGGGTATTGTCGCAAATAAACAGGTCAAGTAAGTAGGCATATGGTAGTTCTTCTTAAAGAAAGGTGAAAGACTTCAATTCTCTGGCCCTCAGCTTCTATACTGCATGATTATCGAGTTTGTTTCTTGTTTCTTTCTATGTATCTCTTTCCTTTGATAGAAATTTACCTTTGTCCTTTAAATAAATGTTTATAATCAATAACTGGACTTCAACATTTTACGGAGATTTTGGCAATTGCCATCTGGAAGTGTTTGTCATTTTCAGATATGGTATATTGAGCCCTTTGATACTTATACTATAAGCAGTTCTTTGTTTTTGTGTGGATCCCATTTTAAATACTTTTTGGTTGCAAGCTAGAAATGCAACTAGAACTTACAAAAGAATGATGTGACTAAGATCAAGTATAAAGCATCTACTAACTCTAGTAAAGCTTTGGGGTGGACTTAGCATTAACTGACAACCTAAGTTCCTGGACACCCATCGGACAAACACGCCAAATTAGACTTAGCATGACTATATTTTATCATGAGAAGGACCTCCCTTTCAAAACCAGGATCAACTTACTCAACTAAGCCATACTCCAAATCTAATTTGGTTTATCTATATGGATTCTTTTCTTTATGCTTGGTTTCAATTGAGCCTTTTTAAGTTTTTTCAAAAAAAGTATAATGCATGGGAAATTTTCTGGACAGAGGGTCTATTTCTTGAATTCACCTTTAGTCATCCATTGAATTATGTCTTGTCCTTTTTTGCTGTCTCATGTTTTTCACTATGGACAGTTCTTTAACAGAAGCATTTTGCATAGCAATATTGGAGGCTACTAGTTGTGGATTATTGGCAGTCAGTACACTAGTAGAGGTGTCCCTGAAGCATGTATCATGAGGCTTTTTTCTTCAATCTCATTAATATAAATATTGATAGTCAATAGTTTTAAAGGTTTAGCTAGTTGCATGCTGGTGTGATTGAATTTCTAGAAATTCTAAATAATGTAGCCAATCAACTTTTCTCTCCATGTAGGTTCTACCAGATGACATGATTGTACTTGCAGAACCAGATCCTGGTGATGTGGTACAAGCAATCAGAAAAGCAATTTGTATTCTTCCAAGAATTGACCCACAAGTTATGCATGATCGTGTAGGTGAATGGAATTATTTGTGGTTACTTTTATTTCTTTTGATCTTTTTACAACTTGTGCAATTGCCGAATATTTGTTTAGTGTTCACATTAGATGAAGAAACTCTACAATTGGCATGACGTTGCCAAAAGGACAGAGATTGTATATGACCGTGCTCTGAAATGTCCCAATCAAAATTTTTTGGAACGATTTTCATGGTAACACTGATGTTTTAACAGAAGATTATAAAGACAATTTAGGGCTAATTGTCGCATTAATTACCTTCAGGAGCAATTGTGGATGTGGATGGAATGGATTATTTCATTCCTTTTGATTCGTTTACTAATAGAAAATGACTATTGTACAATAGACAGTTCTTTTCTTTTTGAGATAATTATAAATTTAGTATCTAAACTTTTAAAATTTTTTTTTATTTTAATAACTGAATAAAAAATATTTACAATTAACTGTCTAAATCATATAAATTAGTGTCTTTGGTCTATATAGACGGACTGATGTCTATGACATATTGTAAAATATGCTGATTTGGATAAAAATAACTGATGTGGCTCAAAATAACGTGGAAGCTGAATAAATAAATAATTTTTTAGAAGAACAATAAATAAACAATTGAAATGACTGGTCCATCTTAATGATAATCGCCCACTTATGGAGACTAGGGCTTTTACCTGTGTCCACGACACAAATTTTATCCGTAAAGAATTTGAAAAATAAAATAAAAATGAAAAAAAAAATCATGTCATATCCCATAAACTTAAACCTGAAACCTAGAAACACATATGGATTAACAAATTCAACTCAAATCTTTAGATCAAAGAGTAAAACTTCTTTAAATTCAACTCAGAAACACATCCATTAATAAAACAAATTCAAAATTCCACTCAAATCTAGAAATTATGAAAAAGAATTGCATTTGCCATGGGCAAGACAGGGAGTTTCTGGGTGTGGTGTTTTGAGGAAAGTGAAAGTGTAATCTCCGATAATAATGTATAATGACAATGACAGATAATATCACTTGTGATTTTCAAATATCTACTTAGAAACAGCCTCAAGAGTAGCAGAGAAGTTAAGAAGAGTCTGCTTATGAGAATTCAGAACGACACCCTTTCTAGAGCCATTCCTAGTTTAGCGATTTGTCGAGCCTGTGACCAACGAAATTGCAACAAACCAGAAGCTTCAGCTTTATTGTAAATATGAGTTGAGAGCTTCATTGAAGGAATAAAGAAGGTTACTCTCCAAAAGCTGGTAAAGGAAAGGACCTCTTGTCGGCTCGGCTTGGTTAACGAGAATAGGGAGACTAGACTAGGCTGTTAGCGTAAGAACGAATAGAAGAAGGTGACTAGAAAAATCGAAATCTGAGGAGGGGTAGAGCGAGAGGTCCGAACAAGCAATCCAAGGCATAGGTCCGAACATCATACGTAAGTTTTCATTGACATGGGTTGATTTTTTGTAGAAGAATTTAATTTTTGTTTTGGTAAAGTTTTTATTAGTGAAAATTTGAAAAATTACAAATAATCAAGCAAAACTATTCTCATTTCAATATTTGAAAAAAATATATACGTTTATCTAAACATTATGAATATGTTTATCTAAGCATTATGAATATCTACGAAAAAACATATTCATAAGCATTGCTGCACGTTGAATTTTAAGTCCCAAAACTGCTTAAAAAGATATGGAAAAACATAGCTAAAGGTTTCATGCATATACACCTATTGTTCAAAGACAATTCTCCAGGAAAAATAAATAAATAGAATCCATATTTATAAATGATATATTAACTGAAATGAAATTAGCTATTGGATAATATTTGGAATACAGAATATCAAAACTCCCAAAGAGGGAAACAGGCATGCACGCCATTAATTACCTCTTAGTCTCATGGGTATAATCCTATATTTAATAGAATTAATCAAGGGGGAAAAATCTACAATTGCCCTAGAGCCTTCAATCTCAATGATAATAAATTAAGCTGTTTTTAGGGAAAAAAAAAAAAAAAAAAAAAATTACCTCTTAGTCTCATGGGTATAATCCTATATTTAATAGAATTAATCAAGGGGAAAAATCTAACCAATTGCCCTAGAGCCTTCAATCTCAATGATAATAAATTAAGCTGTTTTAGGGAAAAAAAAAAAAAAAAAAAAAAAAAAAAAAAAAAAAACACTATATGCCATTTCCTCGCAGTTAAAATTTTGGCAGCCACTGCATCTCCCACGGTCCTATTGGCATTTGTCCATCTTTTATATCCACAACTCATCATTGGAACCTCATTTTCTTCCTTGAATTCTTACGCCCGAGCTGCCTTTGAAATCTATGTTGATTTTTCCAGTTTCAGCATTCTTCTTAGAAGTTAGAATTTAGAAACTCTCCGATTGCTCAACTGCTTCCTCAGATTCATTTTTCTTTTGCTTCTCAGCTTTAGGTTTTGGCTTTCGGAATTGTTTGTTAGCCAGTAGCAACCTTAAAAATTTAAAACACAAAAAAAAACATTCAAAACTGTCTTGTCAATGAAAAACTGAGGATATATTTGGTAAGACATAATAGAATGTAAATATTAATATAATCAAAGATGTTTCTAGTGTAAACAAAATTGCAATTGGATTAATATAACTTTAACGATTCCATTTACGGCTTTCCAAGCCATCAAGCATAACAGAAAAATCCTATTTTCAAGAAATGCAGAAGTAATTAATACCTTATTGAAGATTAAATAACTTTTCGTATACTTCTTCAGATGTAAATGCTGGTTTGTCTGAATGTGCTGAAATCCTGTTAAGAAGAAGAGGTGAGGGAAGAAAGAAAACGTTAAATAAACAATCAACAACCTGGATTTAACTTAATCCATTTATATATGCCACAAGCTCTCTATAGTCATGTCTTAAAATTCATCATGGATAGACTTCTTTTTAACTAATCCTTGAAAGTCCTTTTGATCCAAACCATTACAACCAATATATTCAGGTCTTCTTGCCAGAGGTTCAAGTTTTCTCTACCCCAGAGAAAATGTGGCGCAAGCATTTAAAAATAACAGTATATGTTTTACTTTTAACGTGTGCTGTTCATGCTGCAACTATGCAAGCTTCAAAAAATTCAGTTATTTCGATTAAGTTTATTGTCTCTATTTCAACTGCTAGTTATCTGATTTTACTAGCGTTTATCTTTCAGATATTATGGGACAGCAGAATAAGAGCAACCTCCATACGTTCAATCAAACCACCTTGGCTAGGTATTCTTGTCAATAACGGAACTTCTTTAGTCATATTTAACCTTCAATAACTTGTTAGTCTCCTTACAAACTTAAATTAAGATTAGGGTTTGTTTAGCACATCCACTATGGTATCACCAAGTATAGGTTGAATCACAATTATAGTTGAAAAGCACTACAATATGCTAGATAATAAATAATCTAGACAGCCTAAGAGCCTTTGATCTTTTATATTAAGTCATGTTGAACTTTCTGTAGTCTACAATGCAAAGCACTAGGTTATACTTGCTGAATATGCAAATAAACACTTCACATACACAATGTGCTTCCTAACACTTGAACTATAACTTGTAAATACGTATATACATATATCAATCTATGATTATATAGATAAGTTAATATAAATGGCCAAATACTTGAAGAAACTTAGGAAATTATACTAAAAAATACAAACCATATTTGCAGCAGAGTGGCAACCACAGCCAATAACAAAAACAAAAATTGAAGGGAAGTGGAAACATCTTACTTCTTCTGTTCAGCCTCCTTCTCATCCAGCCAACTCTTTAGCTTCTCAGCATCACTTAGAACCTACAAAAGCAAATATTCAAAATTTTAAATGTAAATCATATGACATTATTCAATCATTGACAGTTCAAAGAAAAATCATAAAGAGGCAGAGTTGGTCAATATGTGAAAAGCACCTCATCTATTTTATCCTTTGGAAGCCAAGGTTTGTTTTTCTCCCAGCCCTGCACAATCTGCAGTGACATAAAGAAAAAGGGTCAATCATGCTTTTAAAACCTAACAACTGCCATGTAGAGAAGACAACAGTCGTAATAAAATGAAGCAAACTTCTATCTATAAAAGGCTGAATAGGTAGTAAAGGTGCATTGATTGACATCTGCAACTGCTACTGCAACTCATATATATAACCAAAGACAATCCGCAAATAGTCAACAGTAAATTGCAGAAAAGTTGCCAAATGGAAGAACCACTAGCAGCAAACACATGATATCAGTCAAAAACAGAGATTCTTTAACAAACACATGATACATGCAAGGGTCCAATGGAAAAACAATTCAAGCATCATATCAAAAACACATGATACATGCAAAGGTCCAGTGGAAAAACAATTCAAGCTGCGTCCACGCTTCCGGCAAGACATCACTGTTTTGCGACTGTCAGTCTAGGTCTCCCACCTAGGCTTGTGCGTCTATCTCACCGCCACCCTAGGAAGGGAGAGTGACCTCCGATCGGCATCTCCACCAAATCCGGTGGCCTGAAGACCGACGAGTGAGCCTCACGCACCGTCAGAAGAATCTGACGTTGTCTCACGCTCCAGTGAGTGGGGGCACGTCTGACAGTTTCTGGCAACCGAGTTTCGTCCTCCAGGATCGACTCAACGTCAGGATTCTTTTCCAGAGAGTAGTTTTCGGCTCCGACAACATCTGGTAGGCACTATCTTTGTTTTTTTGCTACTGCTTTTTGCAGCTTTCGGTTGCTTTTGGTGTTGCGACTGTTTGGTTGGATTCGTGTTATTATTTGATTGCTGTTGGGGTGTTTAGTTTTTATTAATGGGTACTGAACCTACAGATTCTAAGGCTACTATTACTGAATTGATCCCAGCAATGAATAAAATCACAAAACATAAACTGAAAGGATCTAATTATTTGGATTGGAGTAAGACAATTAGAATTTATTTGATGAGTGTTGAAAAAGATGATCATCTGATTGATGATCCACCAACCGGTGACACTAGACAAGGTTGGCTAAGAGAAGATGCTAAGTTATTTCTACTTATTCAAAATTCTATTGACAGTGAAGTAGTTGGGTTAATTAATCATTGTGAGTTTGTTAAAAAATTAATGAAATATCTTGAATTTTTATATTTTGGAAAAAGTTATCTGTCTCGTATGTATGAGGTCTGCAAATGATTTTATCGGGCTGATCAGCAAGATAAGCCCCTTACAGCTTATTTCGTGGAATTTAAGAAGATTTACGAGGAACTTAATATTTTATTGCCTTTTAGCCCCGACGTTAAGGTTCAACAGACTCAACGAGAACAGATGGCTGTAATGAGTTTTCTTGCAGGTCTTGCTCCAGTTTTTAAAACTGCCAAATCACAGGTTCTTTCAAGCAGTGACATTACCTCTCTTCAGGAGACTTTCACTAGATTACTACGTACTGAAGGTTCTCATACCCCTTCCCCTTGTGATAATAGTGCCTTTGTGAGTCGTAATCAGATTGTTAGGCAGCCAGGAAACAAAGGAAGAGGAGGAAATAACCATAGTAATGGAGCAATTAATCGGGAGACGAGCATTCTTATCTGCCATTATTGCCATGAACTTGATCACACTAAACGGTATTGTAAGAAACTGATAAATAAGCCGCCAAAGGCAAATATGGCCACTCAAGATTCTGCAGTTACTTCTTCTGAGAACACTGTAAAGGCAAATATGGCCACTCAAGATTCTGCAGTTACTTCTTCTGAGAACACTGTAACAATTTTTGCTGCGGAGTATGCTGAGTTCTCTAGATACCGTTCTTCTAAGTATATTGATTCCTCAATTGCTACTGCCGCCAATTCAGGTACTCCTACTACATATCTTATGTCTACCTCATCAGAGTGGGTCATTGATTCTGGTTGCACAGATCATATGACAGGTAACCCTAGTCTCTTATCCTCAGTAAAAGAACCTGAACAATTTAATAATCGCCATGTTACTCTAGCTAATGGGTCCACATCTTCTGTCAAGTATATTGGCACCGCCAATCCCATCCCATCTCTTTCGTTGTCTTCTGTTTTTTGTTTGTCTCGTTTTTCGTTCAATCTATTATCTGTTAGTAAAATTACTAATCTATTGAATTGTTGTGTTAAATTTTATCTTACCTATTGTGTGTTTTAGGATCTTTTGACGAAGCGAATTATTGGTAGAGGACGTGAGTCTGCTGGCCTTTATTTTCTGGATGAACAAGTTTCGTCATCTCTGGCGTCATCTCTGGCTTGTGTTGGGTGCTTCTCTCTCCTCTTGAGGTTCATTTCATTTTGGGTCATCTTCGTTGGGGACTACTTTAAGAAGTTGTGTCCGCAATTTCAATATCTTATCGATTTTAGAATGTCAATCTTGTCAATTTGCCAAACATCACCGAATACCTTTAGTTCTCGAGTTCCAAATAAAACGGGTTTCATCCCCTTTTGAATTAGTTCATTCTGAATGTTTGGGCGTCCATTCTTGTTTATTTTCTAAAAACTATCTTTCGGTATTTCGTAACTTTGTGACGATTATTCTCGTTGTTATTTGGTTATTTTTAATGCTTGGTTATTTTTAATGAAAACTCATTCTGAGATATTCTCTATTTTCTATTCCTTTTGTGCTGAGATTAAAACTCAATTTAATACTTTTGTTCGCATATTGCAAAGTGATAATGCTAAAGAATATCTATCTAGTTCCTTTCAATCTTATATGTCACAGAATGGTATTCTTCGTCAAACATCTTGTGTTGATACACCTTCTCAAAATGGGGTTACAAAAAGAAAAAATCAACATCTTCTTAAGGTTGCTAAGGCACTTCTATTTCAAATGAAGGTTCCTAAACATTTTTAGGCAGATGCTGTCTCTACTGCATGTTTTTTGATTAATCGCATGTCTTCTTCTGTGCTTAATGGTGCAATTCCTTATATTGTCTTGTTTCCTTCTAAACTTCTATTTTCTATTGAACCTCATATTTTTTATTGTACTTGTTTTGTTCGTGATGTTCGTCCATAAGTTTCCAAATTAGATCCAAAATCCCTTCGTTTTGTTTTCCTTAGGTATTCTCGGCATCAAAAAAAGGGTATCGTTGTTTCTCTCCTGAGCTTGACCGTTATCTTATTTCTGTAGATGTCACATTTTTTGAGGCTACTCCATTTTTTCCTTCTCCTATATATAAGAGTGAGGGGGAGGATGATGAGCTTTTAGTCTAAGCTTTTAGTCTTTACGCTATTCCAGCAATTTTCCTAGCTCTCCTGCTCCTATTCCTGAACTTGCACTACTCCTGCTACATCGTTCTGCTCCTCCTACGTCTGCTCCTCCTATTCCCCCTCCTGCACCAGCATCTGCCTGCCCTCATTTTGAACAGGTTTATTCCAGGAGACCAGGAACTCTTGACTCACTTCCCCCACCTACCCCTTCAACAGAAGATCCGGTTCCCTCCATTCAACCTAAGCCTATGCCATCTACTCCTCAGTCAGACCTTGACCTACCCATTGCTCTTCGAAAAGGTAAAGGCAAGTGTACCTATCCTATTTCTTCTTTTATTAGTTATGATCATCTTTCTCCTTCATCTCGTTATTTTGTAAGTAACCTAGACTCTGTCTCCAACCCTAAAATTATTGTCCAAGCTTTGTCTCATCCTGGTTGGTGTGCAGCAATGAAAGAGGAGATGGCTGCCTTAGATACTAATGGTACTTGGGATCTTGTGTCTCTCCCGATGGTTCTTGGGATCTTGTGCCTCTCCCGACAGGTAAGAAAGCTATTGGTTGTAAATGGTCAAAGTTAAAATGAATCCTGATGGATCTGTTGCCCGTCTTAAGGCTTGATTAGTTGCTAAGGGCTATTCTCAGATTTATGGCCTTGATTACTCTGATACTTTTTCTCCTGTGGCCAAATTGTCTTTTGTTCGCTTGTTTATTTCTTTAGCAGCTACTTTTGACTGGCCTTTACATCAGCTGGACGTTAAGAATGCCTTTCTTCATGGGGATCTTTAGGAGGAAGTTTACATGGAGCAACCACAGGAAGTTTACATAGAGCAACCACCAGACTTTGTTGCTCAGGGGGAGTTGGGTAAAGTGTGTAAATTTCGAAAATCTCTTTATGGCCTAAAACAGAGTCCTCGAGCTTGGTTTGTTAGATTTTGCAATGTGGTACACCAATTTGGCATGCAGAAGAGTACTTCTGATCATTCTGTATTTTTCAGAAGTACTAAGACTGGTTTGATTCTACTTGTATGTTGATGAACATGTTTTATAGGGAGTGATTCAGCAGGCATTACATCACTCAAGTAATTCCTCCAGACTCAGTTCTAGACAAAGACTTAGGATTGTTGAATATTTTTTGGGTATTTGAAGTGTCTAGGTGTAAGAGAGGCATCTTTCTTATCTCAAAGAGAAGTATTGTCTCTTGACTTGACTAAAAGGAACTGGAAAGTGGTGACAAACATGCAGTGCTCCAATGGACTTCCTTAACGTTGCAACTTTCAATTTGATGGTTGAGCTATTTGATGATCCTGAGATGTAAATAGAAGATTTGGTGAGCAAAACTTGCCGTTATTCTTACGGTTAACACGTCCAGATATATTGCTTACTCTGTGAGCGTCTTAAGCCAATTTATATCTTCTCCTGCTGTTATCCATTGGGAAGCTTTAGGACAGATTTTGTGCTACTTGAAAGGTAACCCAGGTCGTGGCCTTCTCTACAGTAATCATGGGCATTTGGACATTGAGTGTTTTTCAGATACGGATTGGGCAGGTTTGAAGGTTTATAGAAGATCAACTTCAAAGATCAACTTCAGGATATTGTGTCTTTGTGGGTGGAAACTTGATATCGTGGAGGAGCAAGAAACAAAATGTAGTCTCATGATCGAGTGCTGAATCAAAATATCGAGCTATGACACAATCTGCTTGTGAAATAATTTGGATGCACAAGTTGTTAAAGGAAATTGGCTTCAAGTCGTCTTTGCCTGCAAAGTTATGGTGTGATAATCAAGCTACTCTTCACATTGCATCAAATCCAGTATTCCATGAACGGACAAAATATATCGAGATTGATTGTCATTTCATTCGTGAAAAGATACAACAGGGTGTTATCTCCACAGGGTACGTTAAAACAAGTGAACAGTTAGGAGATATCTTTACAAAAGCTCTAAATGGACCTCGGGTTAACTATCTTTGTAACAAGTTAGGTATGATTAACATCTATGCTCCAACTTGAGGGGGAGTGTTAAGGACTACTTGAGGGGGAGTGTTAAGAACTAGTTGTAAATAGAGTTCTGTTAGGAGTTAGATTCCTAATTGGTTTATAGTATCTTGTATATGATAAACAGTGTTGTCCACTATTGATGAAACAATATTATGACAAAAATATTTTTTCCACAGTGCAATTTACACTCACTCATTGTTATATAAGCCAAGACAATTTGAAATAGTCAGCAGGTAAATTGCATCGACAAGTTGTCCAAATGGAAAGAACCACTAGCCAGCAACACTCATTAGATATCAATCAAAAACGAAGAGATCTTTAACAAACACACTGTAACAAACACATGATACATGCAAGGGTCCAGTGGAAAAACAATTCAAGCATCATATCAAAAACACATGATACATGCAAAGGTCCAGTGGAAAAACAATTCAAGCTTCATATCAAAAGCACATGCTACCTTTGTTATATACTTCATGCTGTTCATTTAAATTTTGATCTTAATGCTCATGATATACTGGTTCCATTTAGTGCAAAAACAGTAGTTTGATTTTGTCATAGCTTATTCCTGATTTCACATTTTTCGTCAAACCAATCCAGCAATAACATAATATCAATATGTTACTTGAACTGTTGTAAGCATGTGGTTTTCCCCTAAACACCTAGTAATTTGTTTGAATTAAATCATTTGAACTTTCATCACCTGTTGCAGCTCTCCGAGGTACTTTAAAGCAAGTTCAGCTGCTGCTGGCCTCGCAGTAAGCTCTTTATACCTGCACCAGAATATCTGTCAGCTGGGATCAGGGGTTTAAATTACAGAACTCGAAACAGTAACGGAACAAAAATTGAGTCATCAAATTGGCCAGAATCAAACTGAATCAGCATGAATTGGCCACTGCAGCTGTGAAATATTTTAAGACCATTCACTCCAATCAACAATGAACTCAAAGTTTGAAAAGAGAATTAATAAAACAATACAAGATATCAAGTAAACAATAACATAAATTAAAATTTTATAAAATAAACAGACAATTTTTATGTTTTGTCAACTGCTTTGGAGTAATTGATCAATCATCCATAGAGAAACAGAAATAATGCAATGCTGCGCTAAAATCCCATTATGATACAGGATACACTAAAGAAAAGCCGATATTCAAGACCATGGCTGGAACACTGAATTTAAGTACACAAGCTAATAATGTGATAATACACCTACTAAAGAAGACGTGCTCATCCGCTGGAGGTTTAGACCTTACTTAAATTAATTCATACCTGAAAAATATAGGGTCACCAATAGTTTTTAATGAATCTAGACGATCCTGAAACTCAGTGGCAGTAGCATCTTCACCATCAGTATATAACCATTCTTGTACCTGAAAAATCCAAGATGTTAATTTTGCAAATGCAAGTCAAATGGCTGTTTTTAAATGAATCTGACGCATCCTGAAACTCAGTGGCAGTAAGCATCTTCACCATCAGTATTAACCTAAAGAAGACGTGCTCATCCGCTGGAGGTTTAGACCTTACTTAAATTAATTCATACCTGAAAAATATAGGGTCACCAATAGTTTTTAATGAATCTAGACGATCCTGAAACTCAGTGGCAGTAGCATCTTCACCATCAGTATATAACCATTCTTGTACCTGAAAAATCCAAGATGTTAATTTTGCAAATGCAAGTCAAATGGCTGCAACACAGACATTAAAGTGAGAAAAACTAAACATCAGTACCTCATTAGAATCTGGGTCAAACTTCAGTGACCAAATCTATAACTTACCCAATTAATATGGAATACTTAAGTAAAATAAAATCTGCCTCTCTCTCTCTTTCTCCATCTCTCTCAAACAAGAACCATCTTTAGATTAAAAATCTTTGCATTGAAGAGCAAGTATTACCCAAAACTTGTTGTACTAGATTTTGTGTTCCAAATTAAATATCAACAAATAATTACTAACAAAACATCAATGTTAATGTTCATGGGAGTATATGGAGAAGATAAAAGTTGGAGTGTGTTTAGCTAGAATTGCCAGAGCCATTCAACAAAATTAAGAATTAGAATCTTACCCAATGAACTTTTGTTTAGTACACTGATTGAAATTTTACATAATATAATCGTACATTACTGAGTTAGCTTGTTTTATATTCTTTTTTGTAGTGTCTTCTGAGTTATAAAAGAGGACTCCTAATATAATTGTACATTACTCAGTTAGATTGTTTTATATTCATTTTTGTAGTGTCTTCTGTGTTATAAAAGAGGATTCCTAGTCCTCAATGTTGTGTAACTACATGTTTGCTCATTTTGATTTTTGTTACTGATTACTGATACTAGAGTCTAACATCATTTAAAAAATTATATTTTTCATACTAACAACCATCATGTATAACATACAGAAACCACTAGAAAAAATGACAAGTAAGAAAAAAGTTTAGAATAAGGAAAAGAGGAGAGAAGGAAGAAGGAAGGAAAGGCTAACCTCATCAAGCTTTTCAATGAAAGATTTGCGTTCTTCATCAGAACATATTTTCTCAAACTCCTCAGATGTTTCAAGCTGAAATAGCCAAAATAAAAATCAGTCAAAAAACAAAACTAAAGGAAATATAAAGCTAGTTAACAATATTGAAAAAAATCAAGTAAAACAAAAACTTAATTTGTTTTAGTATATCAAGATTAATACACAAAGCCTATTTTAAGGTACATCACACATAAGATTGGCAGTGTATAATATAGAGAGTAAATCTTCATAGACAAACAATGGAAGATACATCAAGTAAATTCAAGAAACTTAAAACTATATTAACACCAGATGCATAAATACTTTGATTTTTTTAATAGTCGAGATGCGGCATTGACTCAAGTATTCACACCTTTTCTTTGGTAGAATATATGTATCCTTCCAAGTTGTTTTTCAATTCAGCAGTCCTCCTTCGCTCAGCATCCTTTTTGTCCAATATTTCTAATTTAGTTATGGCCTCAGCAAAAGATTCTCCTGAAAGAGGCATTCCAGGTCCCGACGTTTTCTCCACAACCTACAAAATAGGAAAAAAAAATTGAAAGCGATAAACCAGTCAGGAAAGTTTCTACCAGGTACGGAACATAAAGTCTTGAGGTCATTAGCATATTTGCACCTTCAGTGCAACCCTGAATGTCTTCTTTTTCAGCTTTTTTTCTCTATCCGGCTCAATGGCACTTGGCTCTTCAACATTAGAGTTGCTTGCATTGTTGATGCCACCATTAGATTGCAAGTTTTCACCGCTTTCCTCTGAAACATTTTTGGCCCCAGTTTCAACTGATATGTTGGGAGAGGTAGCAGTTGTATTATCTACAGTCAGATTCTTTTTAGGGACTTCCACCCATTCTGATATTTCAATAACAGCATCTGCTCGATCCAGAGAAAGAATTCCACTTCGACTGAGAGAGAAGTGCAGATTTGCCTTGATGGGAGAGGACAGATTTCGAGATGAATATCTAGACAGCACAAGGAATAAAGATGAGAAAATTACATCACAATTT
This sequence comes from Jatropha curcas, assembly GCF_014843425.1. The sequence goes on along the minus strand of NW_023590628.1, from coordinate 24,370 downwards.
TTTGCATGGAAAACAAATTTTGGAATGATTAAAAAAAAAGCATGGTAAGCATGTACATCATTTAGAGGATCATTATCCTTACTTCTCACTTGCATCTGTCAGACCAGAAACAGCATACTTTGCAAATATGGCAGAGACGGTACCAGGAGGTAAAAGATCTTCAGTCTCGTAAGCAAGCAAAACATCAAAATCTTTGTCATGGATAATGGATCTGAAAATCTGCAATTATCAAAATCATGCGATCAGAAAATATAGAAAGCAAAGTTGATAATGTTGAAAATATTAAATGGTTTCCTTTTTCCCCATACGAACATGTTGACCTCAAGCACATGAATTATATTCACATCATTTCCTTCAAACACAATAAACATATAACAATCCTATTTACCTTACTGGGAAGCTTTTTCATCCTTGGCACAAGCAACTGCCTAGTGCTCTCGTCTTTCAGAAGATTAGGTCCATCTAACTCAACGACAAATCCATAAGAAGAACCATCAACCATTCCTAGCTTACGATTCAATTTGATCCCATCACTTAGATTTGCAGCATGCAGTGCAGAGCCTAGAACTATAGCCTCATCAGCATCCAGATGTTTGTCCAGTTCATTTTTTCCAAGAAATTCCTGGAGCTTAGCCTGTCATTAGGAAAATCAGAAAGTTATATGCTCCCTCCATGAACTGATGAAAATCATTAACAGAGTTCATATAATTTTTGCAGGATCATGTTTTGAATTGGTAAACAACATGCATGCCAGGCTATCTCCAAATCAGGCAGTTGAACAGGATTCATTCCAATTATGGATAGTGCATGAAATATTACCATGCATCTTTATATCGACAATTACAAAGCATAAATGTTATGCCCACAATTATTTAAGATGATATTGATTTGAAAGGAGCATGTTTCTGCAATTTATATATGATATTAAATCTTCTTGATCTAGTTTTACAAAATATTCATCAGACAAAGGCAGAATGGGAAGAGATAAAAAAAGAACTGCAAATGTGAACATGCTCTAGAAACCTATTCTAGGAAACAATGACAGGGTTCGACTGCATGATCATTATCTACATTACTCCAAGAAAAATCCATGAAAAAATTGTCTTCCATATTATATTAGACAAGTTGGTGCTGGTAACAATATTTTCAACAATCTCTTTTCTTGATATGTTGAACAGAATATAAACTGATTTCGAGGATTCCAGGGTGTAGTATTGTATTTATTCAGACCATATGTTATTGATGCTAAATAAATGATACTCGCAGAATTTATCTCAAGTTACTTGAAAAATCAATTCTATAACTCACAACAATATGTTTTATGTCTGGAATACATTCTAACACATAAGGTTATTGGTTAATTTATGTAATGTGTACATGGGTAGTAACTGCAAAACAGAAACAAATAAGGAAGCTATTTAAAATCAATGAAATCATGTCCTTGAGCAAAAATGACCCTTATATATTCTCTTCCTATTGTTTTGATTACAGCCATCCAAGCTTTATATTTATTTACCTGTCTCTTCCTTTAGAGATCCTTTCAAAAACTTAACAACAGATTAATTTTGAATTCAACAAATTGAATCTCCAAGACCCTCAAAAAAAATTCAAAAGAGCAAGAGCAAAGGCAAGAATGATTAAATGATAGAAATATGATTTGTTACTGGCTGAAATTTCATCTACATAAAGCAAAATGTACCAATATGACCCATAAAAGACAAAATAGATGGCAGTTATTCTGTTTTCTACACAATATGAATGTGCAATATTGTGACATTGCTTGAATTCTAATTATAAAAGTTTGATCTAACTGTTGATGTGAAGTTTAATCAGTTTTTTTTCTAGCACACGTCAGAACTGATAAAGTAGTACCAACCTGCAACTTTGGCACTCTGATAGCACCACCTATAAGCTCTACTGCATATATTTCATCCACCTTCAACCCCGTATGTTTGAGCACTTCTTTGAGAGGTGTAAGAGATCTATCCCATAAATCTTCACACAGCTCTTCAAATTTATCACGTGTTATCGTACTCCTGGTAAATAAACAAATAAATACATCAAGATTAACATTTATATTCACATGAACTTATTTACTTAGGGCAACTGCTACTTGGGCAACAACAGATATTTGAAATCTCATTATGCAATCCAACCCAATATATATATATATATATATATATATAGTTATGGAGCATGAAGTAATTAAATGCATAACTGATAACCATAGGTACCAAGCATCCTAATGACCTTGTTGCTTGTTGAATTCCATATCTTTTTAATGATCACAAGGAGGAAATTGCAAGTGACTCCCAATTCCATTTGTTTGTATAGGAGAAAACCAAGAAACTTATCATTATCCACATCTATGATAAAAGAAAACATGCAAAATTAAAAAACACTTCACACTTTACTTGTCTTGCAGGATGCAGGCTACACTTCAGAAAACCTAAAACACAAGTGTTATGCACCTAATGCTACCCTCTTGACAGCATGAAAAACAATGCTATATTTTTATGGTTTAGAACTTTAGATGAATTTGCATAGGGAAATCAACTTAACCAAACCCAAGCTAGTTGAGGTCAGCTATACAGTTCCATTTTCCTCCATTCAATCGAATTCAAAATTACATATTGAGAAAGATCTGATGCATATTAGTCCCTGTGTCATCTCCAGTCTTTCCCTTGTTTTTCTTATCTGCAATAACTTTAATGCCCTCAAGCTTTCCTTCTGGTGTTTTTGCTAGTCTGACATGCACATGCCCAAGTCATATCAATGTATTTCCCTTCCTCATTGGGTGCCACTTCTACCTGCTTATAAAATGTGTCCATTCTTTATCTGGTCCATCCACATATTTCCACATATCCATCTTAGCACCTCGATTTGTTTTCTAATGCTAATCTTATATACAGATTATTTTTCCACCAGTTTATCTGACCAAATAATGATCCAATAGAAGCTTCAGCTTCAAAATGGCTGGTCTTTTGTGATCTTATAGAACTCCTGCTTTAATCCTACGGTTAAATCCTCCTCACTTCCAGTATCCATTCTTACCCTTTACCCTTTATATAATAGAGCCAATGTATCTAAAACATCTGCATTGTGGGACCTCTATACCATCAAGCCTTCCATTACTAAATTGAAATGCAGTTTTAGTTCTGCTTAACTTAATACCCTTGGACTCAAGGATGCTCCTTCATGACTATAACTTTTTGTTAAACAAGTCAGGTTTCTTATATTAACACTGAATTATTGAGCAAGGAAATCACTGAAGCATGAAATTCCTTAACCAGAAATAGCCGTTTCAAATATAAGATTTAGGAGTTATAAGAGTAAGATTCTTTTCTGCTTGAAATTCTTCTCACCAAGAGCAAATTAAAAGGCATTACCATGGATGTTGAGAATCCTCAGCATGCTAATTATACTGTGGACATGAAAGCCAATATAATGGTTCTGAAAATACAGAAGTGCCACACATTTATCACATTTCATATCTTACAACTGAAACTATACTATCTTTTTCAGGTAAGCACCCAATTCTTCAAAATGAACTTGGTGTGGGCAATGGTTTCCACACTTGAAATTCTATCCAAAACCATTAACTTCTCACTATACAACACAATGCAGAATGCCTAAAATAGTTGTGGTAAGGCACAATTATATCCCAATTTAAAGAAACAAATTCAAATTATAGGCCAGAAGCAATACTAAAGGGGACAAACTTACAAATAAGCACCCCAGCAGTGGCTCAAGGGCCATAAAGGCGCAACACTTAGTAAGCATAAACTTGATAAATAAGCCTGGCATACATAGTAAAGTACATATCCTTAAGACTCAACATACCTGAAGTCTCGATCATCATATAAAGATTCAACTGATATTGGAGCGACTGTATTTGCACTCAAGATTTCTTTAGTGCGTTTAACCTGTTTCTTCAATTTAGCCATTGCCTTAGGAGAGTTTCTCACATCAATCCCATTTCCAACTTGTTTATTAAACTCATCTGCGAAAAACTCTACTAGCCGTGCTTCCATATCTTGGCCTCCGAGTTGTGCGTCCCATCTGACATCCTTAACCTGGACATAAATTAAGCAAACAAGAATCCTATCAGACTGAAATAAAAACCCAATAACAAGGAGAACAAGAAACTATGTAGAAGATATTTCAGGTTTCAATTAAAAACCTAAATTAGATATAGCAGAGGTCTACCACACACACACACACACACACACACACACACACACACACACACACACACTCCCCAAAACACATTAAACTTCCTCACTATACAACACAATGCACGAATGCCTACAAATGTTGTGGTAAGGCACAATTATATCCAATGTTAAGAAACACAATTCAATTACTAGTCGCAGAGAGCAACTAGCTAAAGGGACTAAAACGAATTACAAAATTAACGCCACCCAGGCAGGGCTCTCATAGGGCCATGCAAAGGCGCATACACTTAGTAGCATATAACCCTTATAAATAAGCCTGGCAATACTATGTTTAAGTAATATCCTAAGACTCCAAACGATATAATCGACTGGAAGTCTCGATCATCATATAAAGATTCAACTGATATCTGGAGCGACTGTATTTGCATCTCAAGATCTTCTTTAGTGCGTTTACACGCTGGCTTTTCTTCAATTTAGCCCATTGCCTTAAGGGAGTTTCTGACCATTTCAATCCATTTCCAAAGACTTGTTTATTTAACTTGCATCTGCAGAGTAAAAACTCTACATAAAGACGCGTGCTCTCCACATACTTGGCCTCCGAGTTGCTTGCGTCCCATCTGAACATCCTATAAACCTGGACATAAATTAATCAAACAAAGACATTCCTAATCAGTGGAGACTCGAAATTAAAAACACCTTTACTAACAAGGGTAACAAGAAAACTATGTTATGAAGATACTTTCAGGTTTCAATTTAAACCCTAATTAATTAGATTATAGCTCAGAGGATCTACCAACCTAAATTAGATATAGCAGAGGTCTACCACACACACACACACACACACACACACACACACACACACACACACACACAAACACACACAGAGAGAGAAGGATAGACCCCAAAACTATATTAAAAGAAAATTAGGGAAAATAACACTGAAATAAAGTTGGAAGAAAGTAGCCACAAAATCTAACAAGAGCAAATCATATTAGAATGTGAAAGAATAATTTTAATCTAATAAGATCGCTGGTGCTTTTTCAATATTAAGATTAATGTCATAGATTTGCAACCAGCAAAAAAAATTTAATTTTTTCGCCATTCATAAACCATATTTCTAATTTTTAAGCAAAGACATTCTAGGGTTAAATTTCCACTTTGTCCCTATATTATGTTAGTAGATTTTCTTCCATTCTCTCCCATTTTCTCACCCTTCCCGTTGTGTTATAATATCCTAAATTCAATAATCCTGTTTCTATATAGGAACCAAAGATAAAAGGATACATGACATATACAAAGGTGTACTACTGGACTACAGAAAGTATATTCTTGTGATAATACACCAAATGCCAATAGATATTGCTAAATGGAAGCGCACCTGAAATTGGTTAATGGAAACAGTCTTCCCAAACTCCTTGCCACTATAAGCCGAGTAATACACAAGTGCGGCATAAGTGCTACTTGCACCCATGTCATAGAATACAACATACCTAGACCCATTAGAAAAATCTTTATCAATCCCATACTGTAAAGCTGCACCTGAATGCTCATTAATCAGGGAAAGCACATTAATCCCAGCCAACTGGGCAGCCTGAATCATCCCCCTCCTCTCTGCCTGCCCAAAATATGGTGGCACACTGATGACCGCATCCTTCACTGTCACCTTCGAATGAAACTCTGCCAGATGCATTGCATAACTCAAAATCATGGCCACCAACTCCTCAAACTCCTCAACTGAATACACTGTGACATCGTCATCAATTTTCACACCCACAGAGCCTCTAGAATCTTCCACAATATCAAATGGCAAGTACATTGACTCTAAATAGGCCTTGACATGCTTGTAAGGTTTCCCAATCATGTCACGGAGTTGGGAATAGACTTTGCCAGGGTAACGAGCAGTGATTCCAGCAGCTTCTTCACCCAGAAGACGGGTACCGGAATGGAATGCAACTAAGCCTGGGGATTTCCTCTTTGACATCTCATTGATTGCAATGGAAATTGGGGACTGCCCCGGTTTTAGGTTCACAACAGCTACTTTCATCCAATTCTGTTGGCCTAGATCTATGCTCACTACCAGCTCGAGTGTGTGAAGGGATTAAATTTTAAAGAAAGCAAGGACAGCAATAAAAACAATCTGAATGGGTGACATTCATCTGATCAGTTGTATTTAATAAATAAACAACCGTCTCTGCAGACAAGGCAAGGAAAAGAAAAACTATTTTAAAAAAGGCTGAAATTACATCCTAGATATACATTTAAACTGCAAAGCATAAATCAAGCTAAAATGAACTCTTAATGAACAATGAAGTTCCCAAAATTAACTAGGGGCACGGTAAATTAGACTTACAGAAGCAGCTAAAAGTATGCCTCATTAGTTTTTAGTTCATGCAGAAAAGGCAAATGGGAGAATGATTTTCATCCTGCAAGCTATGGCATCATCAATACAAAAGCAGGCAGGAGAGTCAACAAGAATAAACAATTAAGCACTTGTTTACCTGTCCAGCATTCAAAATGTTGGTGTAGAAGAGAGATTTGGATTAAAATTTTCTTTGGTGATCGCGTGTGAAGAAGAAAAGGAAAACTTTTATGATGGTGTTGATTTGTAGAAAACCCTGTTCTGTTTTTCATTTTCCATTATCCATGGAGATGGAAGATTTAGAAAAAAAAAAAAAAAAAAAAAAAAAAAAAAGGAAACTAGAATTCCATTTGTAATAAAATTTGAAAACTATTTCTATCTCTAGAAGATGGATAATGTTTTCAAATTTTACCCCCCCCCCAAATTTTTTTCCACATTTTTATTTGTGTTTTCCTATATGAATTATTATTTATATTTTTTAAATTATTCATTTTTTATCTTAAATTTTTATTTTTATTTTTTAAATTATTTTTTCCCATATTTTTTAAATTTTTTTTATTTTAATTGATGTCTTAAAAGAAAAAACTAGTTATTAAGCTATAAATAATAATTACAACAAAAACATATGAAAAAATCCTATTGCTAAAAACCAATTATTGAAGGAGAGAATAATAACAATTATTGAAGGAGAGAATAATAACAAAATTATTGAAGGAGAGAATAATAACAATTATTGAAGGAGAGAATAATAACAATTAGTGAAGTGAAACATCATTAGAGCAGTCAGTCAAATTCCAAATTGATCTGATGATCAAATTTAAGTCCAGCAAGTATGATATAGAATTTCAAGAATTTGCTCATATAATCAGTTAATCACTTAAGATTTTAAAAATAATCACCTTACTTTTGCTAATCTATTAGAGCTAATTAAAAAGTTTATTACATATGATAAAAATCATCATGGGGAAGCCCAAATTACAATTAAAATAATCAAATTAGTTTAGATGCCAGCAAATTACTCAACTCATGTTTTAAGTGATCAAAGAGAATAAATTAGATTTGTCAACCTTATCACTATAACTTCTTAAATAAGATTAGCAAGATAACTACATAAAAAACACAATACACAACTACATAACTTCATCCAATGGCGAGACTGTCACTTACAAAACTGCTAATCGCCATCAAACTACAAAATTAATGTCAAAATTAAATCTCCAACAAAAACAGATTGATAACAAGTTAATAGTTATTTCCATCAAGCCAACCTGAGTGCTGGCTATTCAGAAAAGCATGAACGGCACCTCCACAAGATAAATTACCTTGTAAAAGTAAATTACACAGATAAAAATATCTGAATCCACTTCAGCTTCAAAAGCAGATTTCTAAACCCAATACTATATGTTACCTTTACCAGAATATAATAGCAAAGTATTCAAATACTCTAAAAGTTTAATTCTTACAAATGGGAACAAATCTAAAGTAAAAAAAAAAAAAAAATCAATTGAATATCATTTATTGGCTCTATTGAATTATAATATTGTTTTATCTCAACTAATCAATTATCACAGCAGTGGAAAAAAACATCAATTGAATATCATTTCTTGGCTCTGGGGATTTCCTCTTTGACATCTCATTGATTGCAATGGAAATTGGGGACTGCCCCGGTTTTAGGTTCACAACAGCTACTTTCATCCATTCTGAGCCTAGATCTATGCTCACTACAGCTGAGTGTGAAGGGATCAAATTTAAAGAAAGCAAGGACAGCAATAAAACCAATTTGAATGGCAGTGACATCATCCTGATTAGTGTATTGTAATAAATAAACAATCCTTCTCTGCAAGACAAGCAAAGAATACAAAGAAAAATTATGTAAAAAGGCCTGAAATTACATTGTTATTCTATGATACATTACAACAGCAAGCATAATCAGCTAAAATGAACTTTAAGAACAATGAAGTTCCTAAAATTAACTAGGTGGCACGGTAAATTAGATACAGAAGCAGGTAAAGTTGCCTTATTTAGTTCATGCAGAAAAGGCAAATGGGAGCATGATTTTCATCCTCCAAGCTGTGGTGTCATCAATACAAAAGCGGCAGGAGAGTCAACAAGAATGAACAACTAAGCACTTGTTTATGTGAGCTTGGTAAAGTATTATACATTCTTACTCACAGTTTATAAAGAAAGTATAGCCTCAGTGTCAATCCTTGCTTTGGAGTTGAGAAAAGCCTTGACCAATCTAGAAGGAGATTAACAGAAACAGAGGAGAATTCTTATTAATACTAGAATCAATCCAAATAACTTGTTTATTATTACCTAGACTTCACATACGGAGATTCGGTCAGAAATCCGACAGAATCTCCCCCTATGACTTGGACTTAACCACATGTTTAAAAATCATCATTCAATAATTAAAGTTTCAAAGCACATCCTTTAGGCAACTCACAACAACTGATCCATCCGCCATTTTTTACAATTCATCATTATTATTAATCATACATCGCCCTTTTTCTTTTGGTAATAGAAAATTCAATAGCAATACATCAAAATCCCAATTTATTAATATTCTTACCCAATATTAAACATAACACACGAATTTTTTCATATCCTTATCCGTATTCGAAATCAACAATACCAAAGGTTTCACATTACATAACTATGACTTTGATTAGCTTTAAATCGTGTTAACAAAATAAGCTAATAAAAATAATTCATGTCTTGAGTGTATCCAATATAACTTAGCTATTAGGTAGCAAACTACCGGTTATTAAACTCACTGTTTACTTTAAAGGCACTAAGTTAAAAGGTTTTATATGTTTATAAACTAAACTTCTTAAGTCACAATAATGGTCAAGATTTCACTTAGTAGATACAACACGGTGCTTACAACCAGTTTCTAATAATTAATTGGTTCCAATTAACTTAGAATAATAATTACTTGACTGACTAGTTATATAAACCTCTTTAAGTTCGTAATCAATCTCGTTCTATAGATTTCTAGGAGTTTTTGGCTTCTAAGCCTATTTATCGGATTTGCATTGATTATCAGTTCAAGTATCTAACAGTGTGGAATCACCAAACTAATTGGATATTGAGAACCTATATAAGAGGTGCAACATTCTGCCCCCAGGAAATCCGGTCACCGGAGCCGCCATCGACGCCACAGTTTACGGTGGCAGCTGATATCCATCTTCGCCAAAAATAGCAAATATATAGCCAAAATATTCCGAAGTCAGTGAGGAAGCTTAATTTAGCTTCAATTTAACAATTTAAATCAATCCCCTAATTTCTATCAAATATCAAAACCTAGGACCTTAATCGCAAATCCCACATTTAAGCACGAATTAATTGAAGACAAATAATTTAAACACAATAAGAGGTGATTTCGACTCACCTCCTCCACCAAACCCGCCGGAGATGATGTGAAGATACCGAAATCAAGTTGTCCGGCACCCTCTCCTACCAGCGCGACGGTGATTTGAGCGGCAAAGAAGGGCGACCAGCTCAAGGGAAAAATGCTGCTAGTTGTGTCCGAAGGTTGGGAACTCGCCGTGCCTTGGCCGGCATGGAGGAAAGGCTGAGATCATCTGTTTGTTTTCCATCAATTTCATGTTAACGTGGCAGTTATCTCTCACAAACGTGCCTTACAACATCCGATCTCAACATCAAATTATACATCCGCTTGTACTAAAAAAAGCTTAAATTTTTAACGTTTTTATTAAAAATGGCCCTCTTTTAATTTTATTAATCACTGCTCACTAATTAATCTCTGTCAAATAATTTTATTATATTTATATTTATTCAATTAAATAATTTATTAATTAATTATATATATTAAGTGTATAATAGGATTAATCAATTAGAATTCAATTTTCTTGAAAAGTCTTTTAAATATACCAATCAATATACTTGCTCTCTTGACAATCAAAAGCAAAGGGCAACTTGAAAAAAATCATATTCTTGAAGGGTATAACCAGTAGATATCTTCTTACAGTGATTTTCAAAGACTTCTTTGATCTCATCCTGGAAACGGTATTAATCAATATAGAAAAATAAGTTTTGAAAAGTGAAATTCTATATTAATTAGTATATTTAAAAATAATGTTTTTAAAAAACTTTTTACTAAAATTGAATTCTAATTGATTAATCCCATTATATACATAATATACATAGTTAATTAATAAACTATTTAATTAAATAAATATTAATATAACAAAATCATTTGATAAAGATTAATTAGTGGGCAGTATTCATTGATAAAATTAAAAGAACTGTTCAAATTTAATAAAAACGTTAAAGTTCAGAATTTTTTCTTTAGTATATGTGAATATATGACTTGTCGTTAATATTGAATGTTGTAGGACTTACTTATGAGAGATAACTGTCACATTAGCATGAAATTGATGGAAGACGCGGAGGCTGTAATTGATATAAAAAATTAAGTACGTAGTATTTATTATTAAAAGAACTGGCCAAATTTTAGTTATTTTTTTTATGGGTTTGTTTCGGTACTAATAATAATATTAAATAATAACTATAGTTACAGTATAATAATATATAGGGAAAATTACGATTTTATTTTTATGTTTTGCCAAAATTAACTAGTGTACCTCATATTTTAAATTTTACACTAAAACTTTCTTATGTTTTGCCTCCGTTAAACTCTCATACACTTCTGTCTAATTTCTATACTTTTTCCGTTAATTTTCCTATTTGGAGGAAGAATAAGGTAACGAGCCACCAATTTGGAGGGAGCAAGTTGTGATCCATCCTCGGCGACTGTTGGCAAAGAACTAGAGCGAGTGGACAAACAACGATGGGCACTGGGGGTTCCTCCTATGCAAGCAACAAACTAAAATTGGAGAGTTGAGCTCGAGGAACATTTGACATTTATATTTAAGATTTGCATATTCGAAAACAATGATGCATTAGTCTTCTTCTCCATTTCTTTCACTGTCGGTTTTCTTTCTATCTTATCCAAAATAATTTGTTCTATATGCGTAAGAGAAGCCGAGAAGCTATCAACTCTGTGAATTCAAAAACTAAAACTGAATCTATTCATTTAATTGCGTACAAGAGCAAATTCAACACAAATGACAAATACCAGTTCAAAAAAAAATAAAAAAATTCATATATGTATCAATATTACATACAAGGAAATTATTATACTGTATAATGTATATAACTTGCTAACAACACTATATAGAACAGAAAATCAGCGACAGCAGCATACACAGGAATCAAGAATGGATAGGGCATTCTCATCTTTTAATAGAAAAATTCACGGAAAAAATATAGAAATTAGACAGGAGGATATGAGAGCTTAACCAAGGTAAAAGAACAAGAAAATTTTAATGTAATATTCAAAATACAAGATACGCTAGTTAATTTTGGCAAAACATAAGAATAAAATACTAATTTTTCCTAATATATATATATATATGTATATAACAATTAAATTGTCAATTACATGGGTATACTTGAAAATTTTTATTGACAAAATTCTCCGTTTAGATTATGCTCGACATTTCAATACGGGCTCGACTCGTCATAATATTCATTGGGCTAAATAGAATCCAGCCTGTTTAGTACTAATATAGGAAATTTAGAATCTTTGATTTAATTAATTCACGAGGTTTTTGAAAATAAATTTTCGCAGTGTTACAAAACAGGTTAGAAGGACCCGAATTGAGAAAGAACACAGATCTGGCAGTTATGAGTTACTTTCATTTCAATAAGCTAGAAAATTCTAGTTCTGCAATTGACTAATTTATAGTGGAAACTAAACCCTTAAAAAATTAAACAAACTAATGCAATATATATATATATATATATACTAGCAATATAGCAAGGTTTAAAAAAGCGTAAAGTAAAGTGAAATTGAAAGAATATATATATAGTTTATTGATTCTTGAATGAATTTTTTTTTATTATGCTATTAAAAAAATATTATAAAGATATATCAATAGTAAAAAAAATATAGCCGTGATTTTTATTTATTACAATAAAAATTAATAGATAGACATGTGTTCAAGAGTGTGGATTAAAAATATTAAAATTATAAAGATAAATAAAAAAGAAATAAAATGAAAGGTGGTAAGATTCATTAATTTGATTTATTTTAAATTAATGTAAAAAATAATTAACTCACTATAAAATTCATAAGTAAATAATTTACTTTAAATAATTAAAAGTTGTATAAATCATCAACTTATCATGTTATTAATTCTCTAATATTAATAATTAATCCATTATATTTATCATAATTTAATTTAACAAAAAAATAATTTTTAATTTTTAGTATGAAATAGTAACTGTTCATATATTAAAATTCATAAATTATGTACTTATAGATTGTGGTTCAATTGGCAACGCAGACTGGGGGATGTGAGATGAATTCTCGAGTTTGATCCCCCACTAGAGACACTTGCAGAAAGGGGCGAACAGCCTTAACTGTGACTAAGCCCCAAGCTAGATTAGGTGATTTCTAGTGATAGAATCCGGATACTGGTAGCATATACAAAAAAAAAAAAAAAATTAAATAGTAAACTGTTCATCATATTAAAATTCATAAATTATGTACTTATAGATTGCTGGTTTCAATTGGCAACGCAAGACTGGGGATGTGAGATGAATTCTCGAGTTTTGATCCCACTAGAGACAGACTTGCAGAAGGGCGAACAGCCTTAACTTGTGACCTAAGCCCAAAGCTAGATAGGTGATTTCTAGTGATAGAATGCCGGATACATGGTAAAGCATATACAAAAAAAAAAAAAATTCACAAATTATGTAATTTATTTATATCATTATAAAAATTTATATAAATTATTATTAATATTGTTATTTAATTCTCGCAACGTTTATTCATCCAATTCTCTAGACGGGTTTAATCATGTACAATGATAAATTAATTTTATGTTCAAATAAAGTATAAAAGATAAACATTTAATGCATTACACGTGTCATTATGACCCCTGCTTTATATATATTATATAGTATATTAATATATAATATATTATAACACACATCAGAATTATAAAAAGTAAAAAATAAACGAAAAAAATGCGAACCTGACTGATAATGAACAACATAGTAACTTCTCTAAATCCACATCAAAAATAATGTATGACAGAGGAAGTAGGATCTTAAAACCATAAAATAAGAGGAAGATATATAGACACACATCAGAATTATAAAAAGTAAAAAATAAACGAAAAAAATGGAACCTGACTCGATAATGAACAACATAGTAACTTCTCTAATCCACATCAAAATAATGTATGCAGAGAAGTAGGATCTTAAAACATAAATAAGAGGAAAGGGTGCTGGAATTATACACATATAATCGCCAGTGTGCACAGGTTGGTGATTGGTGCTCATGCGTAACAAAGAAACACCATTTGATCAAATAGTTTTGGCGATGGAGGTGAAGAGGGAAGATAGAGGACATAAAGAGAACGTTAACAAGAAGTCCGCAGAATACCGTGGAAAATTCAAGCCTACGTGGAATCATGAGAGATGACAACCAATGAAATAATGCCACATGGATAAAGTTACACGTGTTGAGATCTAAGACGTCTAGTTATATTGTCACGAACAACATTCTCGTGGCAGGGCTTTCTGATGATTTTGCACTGCAAATTTACTACATTTAAGAATTCATGTTTGAATTTTCATTTTTCGAATGTTAGTTGAAAAATTTATAGTCTCTCAGCCGGCTAAATATATCACTTAACCCCTGAACTTTGATAAAAAAAAAAAATTTTATGTCAAACTAAATTATAAAATTGATTTTGTGACATCTTGAATTTTAATTTTTGTAATAATTTCACACCTCGTTACACTAAAATCAATAAATTTTAAGGTTTTTTTGGCTTTTATATGCAAAATATTAATTTAATATGCAATTAATATAACTTTTTGAACAATAATTTTACATTTTTAAATTTTTTAACAAGTATTTAATCAATCCAATTTTATAAGTCGAGGTGCTCAACGGGTCAAATAAAATATTTAACAAGTATAATTTTATAGTTAAAGTGTTTAATAGGTCAAAATAAAAGTTGAAAGTGTCACAAGGTTTTTCGCGAAAAGTACAGAGATGAATTTATGTATTCAACCTCTCTCGGCCTTATAATTCTTTTCTATGCACTTATATCCATTTATATCTGTATATATCTATAATGTACGTCTATAACATATATAAAATAAGTGGTTTCTCATGCTTTGCGCAATTGTTTAGTATTTAAGTTTTTATTTTAACGTGTAAGATATATATGAGTAAATTGCTAAAAAATTAAAATGCCCAAATGCATAAATTTGCCCTTGAAATTTATGCAATTTGGCTTATAGCACTCTTAAGTTTGTGAAAGACCTATCTTGATGTCACGACCTGACTCCATGGGCCGGACCGGCACTAGGGCCAGGGCCCAGATAAGCTTAAGGCCCCCGAGGCCCATAGTAAGCCTGAAACACTACAAATTTGCTATCTCAATAAAATTTTAAACATTTACAATTTACCCTGCTTACAATACATTATATTTATAATACAGGCTCACAGAATGATTTCATCTATAAAAAACATACGACTAAAAATATACGACTAAAGATATACAAATCCTATATCTGCGGAGTTCACTAACAAATGAATACAGATAAGCCTTCGGACATTCATCTATTTAAGAGATCAATACTAAAATTAGAGAACTCTTTTCTAACAGTGAAAGAGCACAGTTATAGCTGGGACTTAGAAAGAGCTACTTCCTGAAAGATTTAAACAAAAGAGATGTGAGTTTATTAATGAATAATAATCATTGCACAACACACGCATTCACACAAATGTATAAATATATCTCTAGTCATGACCTACTAGGTATAGGCTTCAACAAATGCCAATCACACAAATGCTATCACCACACTCACAATATTAAACATCTTTCATTAATCACATCAACCGTGATAATTAGTCAGTGGATCATCCGAACCCCCGATGAGCCGTCCTCCACATGGCTCATCCTCTCACATGTGCACAGGGAGGGGGCGATCCCCATACTGGTCGTACCGCGTCTAATCCTCACTTGACCACCTCCTCTCATTGTTTTCTATCCTCCTTTTCTTTTTCATACCAACAGAGGCAACCCCGAGTCGTTCTCCACAACATATATCATCAGCGCTCACAAAGGATCCACCCTGCGGCCCGATCAAATCAGATTATCAGGGCGCCAATAAAAAGCAACCTTTGTAACAGTAACGAACTGGTGCACCCGGGTGGCGCATCTCCCATACCCGGCTAACAGAAACAGAATCGGGATCCATCTATAACAGAATCAGTATAATAACAGAATCATCAAGAATCAGGATCCGTTTGCTTAAACGAACGGTCTCACAAACCCATGGTACCCACTTCAATTCTAATTCCACATCAAACAAAAGCACACAGCAATGATCACACACAATTAATTCAACAGTATTGCAAATTAATGCAAAGCATATTATATCAAATTAAACATTACAATAAGGCAAGCCAAAAAAACTAAAAAATAATTAGTAACACATAAACACAATGATAAAATAAAAATAACAATAATAACAATAATATGAAATAAAAAAAATAAATAAAATAAAATGTATATCATTAAATGAGAATAAAGCTATAAATATCAGAGCACATATTTATTATTACCAAGTTATAGAACTAATCAACTAACTTCTATTAATTATGTGTAATTTAAATTAAATCTAAAGTTCATATCGAACTTTTCGCATCACCCCCAAAATTTGACTATCTACTTGTCAATATCCAATATACTCCATCAACCATACACAAAGCACAGCCATCGGGCAATCAAACATTTTAAATTTCCCTTCCTCCCATATCATAGTAATAGTTATAAATATTTATATACAATACAATAACTTTTAGCTATTACTAATCAAGCTTCTTATCTAAGGTAGCCCATCAATATCAATAACAATAAATAAAATAAACATTACTTAACACCCACATTCTACTGTTAAATTTACCATTAGTTATATGCTTTAGGTAACCACTTATGCCAACGTTATAATTCTTCTTTTCTTTTCTTTTCTTTATACATTATTATAACTAAGATCCCGAATTACACTAAATAATATAGTGAAATCATCTTTAGCCGCCAAGCAAAATTCATGTAACAAACCTTTATTCGTCTCTCAAATCATAAATAAATATTTATACAACAATCATCATGATCTGAAAGTACGCTCATACATATATTATCCTGTAAAACAATACAGAAAAAATCAAGGTAATTGCTTCAATTCGCCAAAAAAGAATTAGCTTTTCTATCTTAAAATCATGGTCACACCAACTAACTAGTTCCACGCAAATTATATTTACAACCTTAGATGTACCATGTTCAAACAGAAAATCAATGAAAATTGAAGATAGCTGCAGCCATTTAACCAAGAAACCTTAAGGTTTGGTTTAACTTACACATTATACATGATTAACCCATCAATCACAGAACTCAATTACAAACTTCATTACTTCAAATCACAATTAGTTCCAAGAATACACTAAAAGGCTGCCAAGCCTAAAAAAATCAACTCTCAATCAAAATCTTATTAAAAACAACTGTGATCTCATCTTTATCCAACAAAAACGAATCTTATCATTTCATAATACCCATATCAAAGCAAAATTTTTACAGCAAATAGCTTATAGGTGGCTTGCCACATATCACATCTTCTAATTTCTTTCAAGATCTACACATATAAAACCACCCTAACTTACAAATCTCTTAAAAAATGCATAAGTTCATAATAGTCAAAAATCACGATTTTCCCAACTTATTCGTCATAAAATATGTTCAGGAATCCTAGCATTTTCTCATTCATATCTCTAACAAACCCTCTTGGTTGTTTCACAGTACTATTCAAGACCATCATGAACAGCTTCCCACCATTAATTATCTTATTTCAATATTCTTTAATTTTCTATCAAGACAACAATAATACATTCAATCTAACCTACATTAAATCCAGCCACTTTAAATTTCCAATATATTACAAAAATCTTCAATTAAATTTTTGCGCTAATTTAAATTGGCTTTAATTAATAAAGTCCTCTATATCGAATTCAACACTTTTTAAATATTTAAATACGATAATTAAATAAATGAACTAGCACAAAATGCAAAATATTAAATTAATTTCTAAGGAATTAATCCAATAATTAATTCCAATACCCAGTACCACACTACCAAATTTGCTTACCGGACAGTGAGTGCTGCCTGAACGCAAGAAGAGAGAAAGCCTCAGAGCACAAGGGTCTGATTAGTTGATTGAAAATAGAATCGTTGCTCACCTGAGCTGCTGTGCTTACTAGAGTTCTGAGCAGAGAGAACGAACATCGAAGCGGGTGAGCTGTTGAACATGTGGGTCGGCTGGGCTGATTTCACCGAAAGCTATAGAGTCCCGACTCCTTCCTCGCGACTACTGCGTCTCGCCAGAAGTGAATGGCGGAGAGAGAAGAACTGAATCGATTGCACGTGAGAGGCGACGCTAGCAGGATGGCGCCAAGGCTGGTCCCGTCGTGATCGAAATAAGGGTGAAGAAGAGTGAGTCGCCTGTGCTGGCGCAAGAAGGGAGAGGGAAAGAAAAAAAAAAGAAAAGAAAAACGAAAAGCATAAATAAAGAAAAATCTTGGCTTTTAGACCATTCCGGTTCGATTCGAGACCTGTTGTCTTAATCTAATATTTGGCTCAATTAGGCTTCGTGTTTTCAGTTTTTCAGCTGGTTTTCAAATCGTATGTTATGCGTCCGTTTAGCAAATAATAAAATACTACAGTATAATTCATTGGTGAAATAAAAATAGTTTTTAAATGAAATTTCTACGAAATTTAATTTCGTGTCGTTTCACTTGACCCTACACTTATATTATTGAATAAATAACTATTGCCCCTTGCTAAATAAAAATATAACATCTTAATCATTATAAACCTTATAAAGTTATTCATTTTAAGGGCAAGTGTTACTGAAATGTGGAAAGATATTAGATGTCATATAGTCTGCACAAACTAAGGCTTGCCACAGCAAATTGCGTAAATTATAAAGAATGGCTAGGCCTAAGAAACTGCTCTACACTTGTTAAGGTCCCACAAGGCCAAGAAGAAGGATCATGCGTCACAGCCCACTCGTGAGAATATGAGTGCCACCCAGACTCAATATCATGGTACAAGTGATTCCTGCATAGATTCAACCGTCTTAACCAGACTGTGATAAGAAGTAGTATATGCTTGAGAAGTGTCAGGCACTCAAGCCCATGGCTATGGCGCCAGCCTCCTCTTGTTATTTATTTAGGGTTGATTTTAATTTTAAGCCTCAATTACTATATAAAAAAAAACCTTTGAATATTCATTTTAATTTGAAACCAATAAGATCATTTTTTTTTTTTTGAGATAATCACAAATAAAATAAATTTAATTAGCGTCTGACTTATAACGAGAGGTTGAGATAGGCTATATCTAAAAAGAGAAGAGAAGAATTACAATCCTCCATAAAATAACATCCTACAATAAATTATCTTTACCAAAACATATAAAGTCTAAAATAACCATAAAAGTGACTAAGAGATTAAAGTTACTTTAAGGACTTTGAAAACAAAAATACTAAAGACTTTGAAAATGTTATGACTTCTTTGTAAATTTTTTGTAATAAACTTATATAAATGTGTCTTATATTTTAAGATTTTCTTCTTTTTTAACATTTTTTAAGACTTATTTTATCTATTTTTTTTTTAAGTAAAGCGTGAAGGATTGTGGGATGGAATTATGTATTATTAATGATATATAATTTGTGGTAGGGTGATGAGAGGTGTGAGTAGAGCTGTGTAAGCGGAATACTTAGATAATATATCAGTTAAGATTAATTTGTACTGCGTAGATCAGGAGAGTGTGGTGTGTGAGCGCTGAGTATGGATGTGTGTGCGGATGGAAGAGCAACGAGCGCAGCACAGTTAGTGTCTGTATCAGATACAACAAGTAGCACAAAGGGGAGGGGCCGGCAACCGGACCTGTCTTAGAAGAATGTAGGGAGGAGAAGAGAAAAAGTTGCGAAACTGTGTGATCGAGTACTAGAAATAAAAATACAACATACCTTACTGTGAGAAAAGGACAAAGGAAAACTACAAGATATGGTTAGGGGAGACTCGCCAACTGACGCGTACCTGTAACGTAGCGAGCACCGAGAGGAGAGAGTGAAGGGAAAACTAATAACTAAACGGTATCCCACAAAGGGGAGAGGCGCCACCGTAGGATGAGATAAACCAAAGAGCTGGTGGGTACTGGGACGGGAGTAACAGACTCGGTCTGGCCACAGAATGGAACGGGGGAGAAAGTAGGCGGGGCGCCATGGGAAGCTGCCGTGTACGGAGCAGACACGGTAAGGTAAGAAGGCTGCGCCGGTGAAGCAGAGGGAGACAAGGGTGCCTTGCGGGCCTGGGCGTGGCTGCACGGGCGTGTTGGGGGGACGTGGCTCCGGGGCTTGGTCAGGGTGGACTTGTTACAAGGATGATGGGTAAGAAGATGTCAGCATGCTAGCGGTTGACGGGAACAACAGAGAGAGGGGGGACGAAGGAGGACTCAGGCTGCCCAGGGGGCGGGCCTGAAGACGGGGGGGGATGGACGACGTAAAAGAACAGAGAAACGCGCGGGCGGACGGAATGAGGGGAAAGGGCAGGAAGCGAACGAAACGCGGGAAGCATGCCGGTGGCAGAAGCGACGGATGCAGCAAGGAGCCGCGCCAGACGCGGCTGGTGACAGCGGCTGAGCCAAAACCAAACAAAAACAGGACCAAAAACAACCACGAACAAGGCGAAGAACCCCCACCAGAAATTGGGGGGCCACAAGACGCGAGGGCGACTATAGCAATTTAAGAAAGCACACAATTGAAATGAGAGTAATCCGATTGGTAGGTACAGATGTCATGTGGTATTCCCATTGTTCCGATCTTTTCCATTTTTTTCGATTACCCATTTCTTGGGGAGCAGTTTCCCCAACTAATATTTGAATTAATGAAATTGGTGATTATCCATAATAGTAATGAAAGCTGTGGTTCTTTCTGTTCCGCTTTTCTTGCTCTAAAAATGGAACAGGATAAGTGATTGGATGTCGGAAAGTTTGATCATTACTGGTTGGGTCCAACCAGAAAGAAATGGGAATGAAAGTATTAGGAGAGCTGGGGTCGCATATAAGAAAGAAGTTCAGCGTTAAGCTTGAGTTGAATATGAGACTACACAAGTTACGCCATTTCCTAATTCAGGAAAAAGACACGCGAACAACAAGAAATAGACGACTGGAGACCGACCCATGATTATATCAGACTTATGGGACTCTATTATCTATGATAGCGGGACTGACGCTGACAGACTGTACTGAATGGAATTGGTAAATATGTCTTCCTTCCTAATAGTTTCGCTTAGCGGAGTACCACTAGTAACCCTCGATTGATGAGGCCGGCAGTAAGTGCAAATGCTATTGTTGTGTTCTTTGGCATTGCAGATGTTCAGTTTTTGCCTGCGGTCAATCCAAGTTGACCCTGTGGGCTCTCTCCTATCCCAGGTTTCAGCTTCATGGGGAGTTCAAGCCTTCTTAGGTCTGATCAGCTTTAATTACCTTCACCTGCGCGATATAGCCCAGGTGATAAGCGCCCTATTTATTTGATGCCACTTTCACTTCCGTTTCACTATGCTCTGGTCTTTGCTCACTGAGCTACCTGTGTCCTCTTCTCTAGCTCTGCCTTTCTAATTCATCCCACAGCTTGAAGAAAAGAAAAGCAAACATGGCATTCAATTTCCAATGCATGCACCGGTTAAGAGCTCCTTCTCAAAAATTCCCATTTCGTCACCACGTTCGGTGACTTTCTTATATTTAAGCTAGCTCATGATCTGTTCGTGTGTCAGTCTAATGTTTGGTGAATCGGTTTAACTATTGCATAGGTACGCCGAGAAATCGATTAAATGTTCTGGTGTTCTTTCGGGGAAATGAACTCCTCTGCCAATGGCTCGTACTTCGAAATGACAGCAACTCGATATATACACAGATTCTCAGTCACATTCAATCTCGAAAGACCGCCTGTCATTCTTTCCTGTTCCCGGGCTCTTAGGACCACTCACCCCCGTCGACGAGAAGGAAGGTAGGAAATGAGGCTCCACACCCCGAGCCCTGTTTTCCAGCTACGGGTTCACCCCCTCTCGCTGTAAGCGGAAACGCCTCTTGTTTGAAACAAAGTTGCTCCGGGAGAACTATTCCGATATCAATGAGTAGGTCTGGTTCCTATATGCTGATGTACAACTGATTTACTTCGCCAATCAGCTTTTGGACCGCATACTCTTGGAATGGATTATTCACCTAGGCGATGTTCCTACTGTTACCGAGCGTTGCTTCCCGGCACAAAGTTATTTCCCTTCCGTGCGTCGCACTAGGGTCGGGTAAACAGATTCCCCAGGGGGGCATAATGGATATTCTCTCCTCTGTATCACTAACGGATGAACGCAGGTAACAGGGTGATTGTCTGTTTTCGACAATAAAGTGGCTAGGCATGCTCGCAAAATTGGTAGCTATTGCCTGTGCTAGTCGTAGACTTCTAATGAGGTAAGGAGTAACAGCCGGGGAGAAAGTTGTAATGTGCAGGGATTGCAACCACTCCGCCGAGTGCCCACTACATTGCTGGTGAAAAACAACAAGATTGGGAAGCGGGAAACCACGGACAAAAGCACGAGCAAAATAAATCATAACCGACGCAGTAGTAACAAGGACTCGAGAGGGTTCCCAAAGGAATTCTAGTGGGAGGTGGAATTTGTGTGAAGCACGCCCAGATCGCGGCCTAGTTTTACAGAGACGTCAATAAGCTTAGAGGACAGGGACGGAGAGCATGAGCAAGGGGAAGTGTACGTCGAAAACGGATCGTAAAAAAGGGCGGTGATGAATCAAAGGATCACCGGTCTTTGATATGATGTTCAGCCACGAATTCGAGCAGGTTCATGAAATTGAGCAGGGCAAAGAACGCGCTGGAAGGTGGGATGCCAGGATAAACAGAAAAAGACAAACAGAAAGAAGAGAGGGTGTACGGGGAAGCAAAAGAGGGGGGAATCGTGTTCTACAGAGGCAAGTTGGTTAGCCGGGGAATCAGGACATAGCATTCGTCACAAAGTGTGGGTTACCGGGGGATAGTATACGTGTCAGATGGGCGGCAACCGAAAAATGGCAGAGTGCGGCGATGGCGTGTAACCTGGGAACCAGTGCGTGCGTTGTAAATTGGGCACACTAATACCGACATTCAAGCAAAGAAGCAGATGTGAGACCCAGCCGCAATAGAGACTAAGTCCGCGAAGCGATCAGACGCACATAACAATTTAATAGGGTGAAACAAACCATGGATGTATAGTAGCACTTTATGATGGAGGTAGCTCCTTATGATTTACTTATTCCCTTCCTGGGTGATGGGACTGGAGGTGGGGCAAATTCCACAGCCAGCAACGGGAATGAGAAGGCGGACGGTCACCGTGGAGACCGGACTAAGCATCAAGGAACACGCAAAAGAAGGAATATAGCACTAGAGGTAGGTGTTGACTCCTTCTCCGCTAGACTTACGATCATTGTCATACGGGCATATCCGCGCGAGGGTGCGGAAACGAGGATTGCATGATAATTATGACACAGGCGGGTCTGCATCAACCGGTTGGAATGAACTGTCCGTGACTGCAGCCGGGAGCTGGAAGTAAGGCGAAGCAATTTCGCGATATGGGGGTGAATGGCCGATGTGTTGCAGTATTCTGCCAGCGGAGTGTAATGTGCCTGTTCCTCGGTTCAGGGAGATAGGATTCGTCCCAGAAAAAGCAGGCGCAGAGCAAACAAGAGCGATTGTGTCTGGGTTGTGCGCGTCAGGGCCTTGATGAGCTTTGCGCCGGGGGAAGGGATCGTGTCGCTCTGCCGTTATGCCTTCGTTGTGTCGACGCCGCGCAAAGTGTGAGTTCGAGAAGACAATGGCAGCAGGAGGAAGAGGATTCAAAAGGCAGCATCAATTCAATTACTGGATATTTTTGCGCATTTCGTTTCTATTTTTAAGTATGTAACCAAACGACTGTTGGAGGGATAGGCATGAATAACGTACATATGGGCTATAATCAGTAACTACGCCATCGGCAAAAGGGCGAGACAATGAACAGTGAAGACTACAGTGGCCCCATTTTTTCACCTAATAGCCAATGGAGAGGACATAAGCCTTTCTAGCCAAATTCGCTTTCGATGCTCCTTACTAAGAATCGTATACGATCCTAGGTTTGTAGAGACGGCGGGAACTTGTCATCGATCTCTCAATGCAACCAACGAGCAAGAAGCGCCTTTGAAAGTCCCGCTTGTGGCTGGAGCGGACACGCGCCCGCGTCCACAGGCCCCGCTTGACCAGTTACCCCCGGGGACACATTTCTTTTTCTTCGAAAAGCGCTCCAGCCCTGGGATTACCAGTCTCCTTATTTACTGTTGATGTTCTGAGGGGGCGGTAGGCGGTTTGGCACCTCTGTCATCAGGCGTCGGAGCGGTTTCGCTTCGTTGAGGCCACTCTCGAAAAACACGACTTAACATTGAGGACCTGAGACTCATTTTGTCGCCAACGCATCAAATAGCGTCGTGGGCCTGGCTTTGGTTGGTCCGTCTCTCTTCGTCTCGGCGAACCGATACTCTCGTATCGCTGGGACTGACGAGGGTAATTAGACAGGCCATACACAGGACGGTTTGAGCGAGAGCCAGTTGGCATTGAATTCGAATGCTTGCACAGCACATAGGACATATGTATT
>NW_023590627.1:881595-982593 GCF_014843425.1 Jatropha curcas | reverse complement strand
ATGCAACTGCTCTTATTAGTCGTTGAGCAACCGGTGACAAAGAAAAACTTGTAATCCATCCTCAGCTGGCCCTCGAAAAAGAATCCTTCTTACTTGGCTTGTGCTTCGCAATAAAACCAACAAGTCAATTCCAAAAGTACAGATCATTGTCGTGTAGCAAACTTCATGTGACAGGAGTAATTGATTTTCCAAGCAGAACATGCAAAATTTTGATTCATTTTAATTTGTGCACAGAAGTGGGATGGTCCGTGTACCAACATTGATCTATGTAACTAGAACCATTCCGTATAGTAACTTTATCAGTCCTTTATTACTCATTGAAAGTCAAGAGCGGATAAATCTTTGGCGTTCATCATGTATGAAGAAGCTGCAGAAGTCAAGCAAACCAAGTGTTTGAAATCTGAAGAGGTCTGAAACATGAGCTGTATTAGCGGGAAATCTGTGTTCATTTCTTTATCAACACTTTCGACCACCATTTGGCTTGATGATTATTAAGGCCACAAATTTGCAAGGTTAGCGGTACCACTTTTTCGAACCCTTTGAAGCAGAAGTGAATTGCAGGGAATGTTCCTCGCCGTTGATTATAAGGATTATTTGATCCAGAATGTGCTTTTGCCGTGCGACATTGCATGACGGTGATGTCGATTGGATCCCTGCAGAAGGAATCTCATGAGCCAATAGCTGACCAGAAAGTCAGAGAAGGATACTTCGTTTTTGCTTGAGAAGAGAGTTGCAATACCGATATATTCCGGAGTTACCATCGAAAAATAGTGGCGTTGAACTCACTCGGTTAGAAATAGGCGTTCCAGCAACAGCTAATCATCAGCAATTGCTTTAGCTTCACACAGAAATTGGGAGATAGGTTTGTCTCCTAAGGTCAGATTCTTAGAGAATTGTGAAGCTGTACTCGTTGCACTGTTGTTGTTCCCAAACGCATCAGACAGAGAGTCCCAAGGCCGCACAAGCAGTGTCAATTCAGTTAACATAGGGCATTAACTTCCTCGTCAAGGAAGAAACAGATCCAGCTAAGAAGGAGTTGAGTCCTTCTTGCTCCCATTTGAAATAATCTGGCATTAGGATCCGATGTTTGCGTTTGTTGAATTGGGTAAACATAAAGGGGCAGGAAGGTTGGTGTTCCATCAGTATGGCCGTTTTAGATTGTAGGCTTTGATGATAAAAGGTTAAACACTGGGTTTTCCAGCTAAATAATGTTTCTTTTCAACTTTAAGTGAGAAAAAGTGCTGTGCGTGAGGTGGGTGCAGAGAAAAAAGATTTGGAGCTTGAACGAGAATAGCTGATAGTGGAGATTGAAGAGAGGAGAGATAGAATCAGTGGTTTGTTTGGGGTAGCGGGCCATCGTGAGATTTAGAGGCTCTGTGCATTACCAAATTGGAAGGAATAGAACGTGTTTTGTATCTATCTCACGTAAAGAGATACAAACACTATATATATACATAGTTAGGGCCCTAAAACTCAGGGATTACATATATACAAACTCATTCAAACTTAATAACTCTAGCAAGATATTCAATCTGTTATTATCTCTATAGTTAACAAATCGAAATTCTTAAATTTTCTTAGAATGCACTTACTCTTTCTCTGTTTAAAATTGATGTAAAATCAGAAAGAAAAGTGTAGATTAAAAGATGTTATAATGACTCGAGGGTTGTGATGGGATGAGAGATCTCTTTCACTTGAGCCTTACGTATGGAGTCCCTTTACTACTAAGGAAGGTAGCGCTTTGTCTCCTTTTATAAGCCCAGGCCCGGTGTGATCCGGATTATATCGGTTATAGGGCTTCGGATACCAAATGATTAAAAAAGATGTTATAATGATGTTGCATGAATGCTGGTTTGATATCCTTTCGTAACCGAAACTCTTGTATCAATGTGCAAGATATTCTTTTCCCATTCAGCTTCTATTCAGAGTCCTTCATTTTTCCCTCTTAAATATATTTACTTAACTAGTTGTCAAATGCGATTCATAATATAGATTCTCGTTGCTGTGTTCAAACTGTTAAGTATTTCTTTTCCATTTAGCTTCTTTCACAGTCCTTCATTTTTTCCTTTAAATATATTACTTAACTGTTGTCATGCTCATCACATATTTCTCACATTTGCTTTAGTCCAGCTGGTAGAAGTTCTTATTAAGTCTTTTATTTCTTCGTTGCTTGTTTACCCATGCAACTGTGTGGTTGGCCCCTACTATTTGTGGAGTGTTGGATACTTATTCCCGCAATTTTATTTGGGTTCTTCAAAACTAAGCGATGAAAAATGCATTTTTTGGTTGGTTAGAATTTGGCTATAGCCTAAGCAATGGAGGTTTAAGTTCTCGGAGGTTTTTAGTCAAGTTGGGTTGAAGGTTTTTCTTAGGGTTGTGTGGTGCAGTGTTGGTTTGCACTCAGTATGTTAGGTCATTTTTCCTTTTCTCGTTGTGAGAGTTTTGTTCCAGGCACTTGGAAGGTATTGTAAGGAATTTCTAACGGTTGCAGGTCTTTCAAACTTGGTGGGTTAGGAATAGTCAATTAGATTAATTTGTGGATATGATTCTTTGGTATACCTTTATGGCGGCCTTTTGGTTAATGTCTTGGATTTTACTTTCTAGGGTTGAGGAGCATCTCAGAGTTGGGCTCTTATTCGGGAAATGGTCTTGGACTTTTCTCAATTTTGACACACTTTGCTTCTAATGCAGTGAAGTGAATTAATAGAGAGCTCCTCTCTCATTAGTGGCGACGGTTTTCCAACTTCTCTATCCTAAAGTTTTTCCACTCTTTGGTGTTTTACTGTTTAAAGCTGCTTTCTTCATCCTTATTCTTTTGCAGATTTGTAGTTGACTCTGTTGCAGTGTTCTATATTCTTAGTTTATGGAAAATTTGACGGCGTGCCATAAACTTACACATTTTTCTTTGGTTTTAATTTCATCAACAGGCTGCCTACCAATTCCTTTTGTTTCTTTTCGAGGTTTTGGGTTTCTTCTAATTTTTGGGCGATTATGGTTTGTATTGAAGAATCCTGTTGCACCTTTTTTCAGGATTCTTACGGGGAGTTGCAACTCTTGGTGGCAACACGGGTTTGCCGATAATGTTTTTTGTTATTTGGTGATGTTGGTTGTGTGTTGCGGTTTTTAATGTTGACTTGTTGTTTGTCTAGACTTTTGGGTGTTTCTTAGCGTGCATTGCTTTTTAGCTTGTTTTGATGGTCTTAGAAAGTTAGGAACTTGTTTGTTTTTCAGAATGGTCCCTTGATTTCTTTGTTGAATAATTGTTGTGTTTACAAGTAAATTTTGGACTATTTTTGAATTCACTTCCTGTCCTTTTATGTGTGTTGTGTCAGGCAAGATTGGTGTTTCTTGGATTGCGTCTCCAGAGGGATGGGTTAAGTGAATTATGTGGTGTAGTAATTTATATCTGGTCTTTAACCAATGGAGTTGGTTATTTTCGGGATTTATGGAAGATTGGTTTGGTGGTTCTCCATTAAAAAAAAAAAAAAAAAAAAAAAAAAAAAAAAAAAATATTAGCCCACTCAACGATTTTGGTTGCGTGAAAGCTGACTTTTATTAGAGCTCATTTTGGTTCTGCTAGAACTTAGGGTTTTAGAAAGGTTATTACTTGAAATCTGATTTGTATGGAAGTGTAGCGATTTAGTTCTTCGGATTTGGGAGCCTTCTCATCCTTTGCACTTATTCATTTTGAAACATTCTGAGTTTGTCAGCTCGTGCTTGGGCATTGTTCTCTCGATCATGATTCGTGAGGGCGAATGGTTTGCGGATAGATCATTTAGCTAGATGAGTTTTCTTCCCATCTTACATTTTTTTTTGGGATTTTATGCCTACTGCCTTTGTCTTCAATTATTTCTTGCTGATGCTCTGTAGTATTAGTTTTTCTGAGTAATTTGCTTATTGGCTTGCTTTATTACAAAAAAAATATGTTATTAATTAATATTTACTCTTAAATCAATCGAAGTATCAACTAACTCCTATAAAAATATAAACACAAGAATCTTATAATTCAAGTTCTCTTATCATAGAGTTTGATTAGTTCAGCGAACTTTTAAAGAGAATTATTATTGTTATTTATACTATTATTCTAACCCATTTATCTTATTCTAAGAGTTTGATAGTTTCGAGCGAACTTAAAGAGAATTATTTGTTATTTATACTATTATTCAACCATTTAATCGCACAATGGATAAATAAAAAATAATTCTAAAATGCGAACGAAATAAATATCAAATGACGTAGTTTAATTTAATACCACATATTTGGGTAACTTCTAAACTCAACTTTGAATCTTTCAGCTTAAGAATTTATATAAATAGATATATATTAGTTAATTTTGTTTCTTGAAAGCTTACTCCTTTCTCTCTCTCTTTTTAAAATATTTTTAGATATTTTTAAAATAATTGCGGGAGATGGAGAGCTGCTAAGCCTAAATAATCCTTTGTCAAGTCTACTTAATCCTTTTTTTAAATATTGATTAATTATTTTTTAGTGTTTTAGATTTTTTTTTGTTATCACTAGACGTAGGGGATCTATTAAAAAATCAGTTTCAATCAATTAGTTCAATTAGTATATGAAAAAATACTGTGATGGGTGACGGCCACCATCACTATAATACTTTTTCTCTATTAATTATTTAGTATCCACGATCTATTGATCCAATTTAATTTAGATTCGACATTGAATAAAAATTATTATTAAATTTTATATTAAAAGTTCTTGTTTTAGCTATTAGTTGTGTAGTACTGTGAGTTGTTTATTAGAGCTTTCAATTCAGTAAGTAGTTATTTTAATTAAACGTTTACTTTAAAATTGCAAAATTTCGAATTAAGTTAAATCAGTGATAAAAGTACTTGCCAAGTGTTGATAACCGTTGGTTTTAAGTCTAAAACTTCTTTGTCGAAAAGAGCTAGGATTGTTTACAATTTTTTCCTATTTTTATCACTTTTTATTTTATCTCAATTTATTAAAATTTCCGCCCCCCCTCCCATTATTCTAAACCAATATTATGAACTATAAGTGAAAAGGATAATCCGGTTGTCTTTTGAATACGTTATTAAATCAAAATTAGTAATGATTTTGATTGTAAAGAAAACTCAAACTTTCCTGTTTTTCTATCTTTTCTAAACCATTAGAAATATTTATTTTTAGTTTATAAATAACTTTTAATTTTTCGTTTGACTTTTATAAGCTCTTAACTATATGGATTACTTTATAAATTTACCATTTTTACAATGTTTAATTCACAATTTTTTTATAATTTAAAAACAAATAATTTATGCGATGTAGGCTAATAACAAATGGTTTCAAGTTTTTTCCAAATATGTCAAGGGAACGGGAGGGAGGGGATCTTGGAGGGAGCCCCTTAGCCCTCCCAATTACTCCAGATTTTTTTTTTTTTGTTATTGTTTAATAAATTTATTTTTTCTTTTAATCTCTTAACTTTTGAATTTTTATTCAAGGCACTAATTCTAAAATTCAGCTTCGTCCCTTTCCAAATACAACCAATAAAAGATGCTGTTGTTAGGGTCCGTCCAACATATGGGACACCACACAAGTAATTGAAAAAAAGAAAAAGGGAAGTGAACAACAAAAAAACATGTTATTTTGTTTTCACAAGGACAGTGACAAAGAAGGAAAAAAAAAAAGGGACATGTTTTTTGTTGTTAAAGTCTTCAAAGACAGTTCGTACCTACAAAGATGAAAATAGATGTTGTTAATTTCGTTTTTTGTTTAAGCATCCACTTTCTCCTATAAACAGGAGAAGTTTTTCTTCAATTTAAATGTCACAAAAAAAAAAAAAATAGTGATTGATTTGTTAATTTTGGATGGGTTTTGGAAACACTTAGAGAGCCACTATTTTTTTGTAATCTCTTTTGTACCTAACTTTTTCAGTAGGAAAAATTATTCGGGTTTTTGGTCCGTAGACGTAGCCAATAACGTTCGAATGGTGGAACCACGATAAATCTCGGTTGTTTTCTTATTTTCATATGGCTGTTTATTGGTATTATTTAAATTTATACGTTTATTATTTCTGGCTGAGATTTCGATCGTCAATATCCAATATGTAATTTTGGAGCATTTTTCCGCAGGCCCACTCGGGATAGTTATATTCCAACAAAAATGGCACTTTGAAAAAATATTTTTTCATTAAAGTATATGATCTCTACACGCTCAAGACCATATCCAGCTGGGGACTTAGGGCAACATCCTACAATTAAGAAGAAAATGCATACAAAAATTACATTTCATGTCTCTTATTTTTACTTCCTTTCTTGCAGACTTTCACGAATCCAAGTAGGATGAAAGTGTTATTACAAAATTTCATGTGAACGAGTTTTTGGGAGCACACAAATTATACAAAATTACGTGTTGACGAGTTTTTTTTAGGAGCACACGATATTACCAACATCATTTAAGCGTGCTTTACGAATCTCCCTTTATTACATGATGGTTTCTCGGTGTGTTTTAATGTAAGTTACTATAGAATCATAATCTCTCACCTCGGGTTATTCAACACTATTTGGTTGGGTGAAAATTAATTATCCACGTTATTTATTGATATAATTTTTGATATATTAATGTAATTCTTATAATAGAATAAAAAAATCAATTTAAGTGTCTTTATGTTTTTGGGCGTTGTTTCTGTTTTCTCCTCGCTATTGTATTTTTTCTTTTTCTATTTTTAAATTTTTGAATTTTCTTTTGTTGTTTGATAATTTCTGGGTTTACATGTACCATTTTATTTTTATACTTTTTTGTGTATTCAATTCTCATTTTATTTTATTTAAAGTAGTACTCCAGAGTTTCTATAGAAAGGAGCCTCATAGAATCAACCCCAATTAATTCCTTACTTCTCCATAGCTTTCACTAAACTTAAGTGTCTACGGCACGATACTCCTGTCTGTCATTCCATTTCCAATCGATAGATTTACAATTTCATTATATATTGTTTCCTACAGGCCACAAATTATAGTATGAAAATATACAATAAAGTTAAAAAATGTGAAATTCGTTTTTTCATAGATTGGCATTTAAAAATTAATACAAATATTTCGTTCATGGTTGTATAAAATTTTATTTTTCCATTTCAATTATAAGAATTATATTGTTGAGTAAATTATATAATTTCATTTTTTGAGAAAAAATTTAACTGATTGTTAGTGTATTCAGATTAAAGTCATTGTAGATAATGTTTTTTTAAATTCTTATTTGAGCCTATTCGTGGGCTTTTATGAGCGAGAAGAATACTGGGGCGATTACCAACAGAGGGGTGAAATACCACATCCTCTTTAGTTTACCAAATTTTGGTTGAAACAATTGTAGGTTCGTGAAGGATGAGTACTCCAGAACTATATCGGAAACAAAGTCATTGTATAGGTATTTTGAAAATTAATATAATTATATATTATCTTAAATTTTTATATTTTTTTATAGATAGATTTATAATATATTGGAAGATAATTAATTTTAAAAAAACTTATATTTATAATAATATATAATAGTTATTAATATCATTGCATAAAATATATTTATTCTTTTTTAAAAGGGTGACATCAATATTAAAGGTCCCCTGCAAAAATAATGATCAAAATTTAAACCTTAAGCTAAGCCAAAATTTATAAAATTGAAAAATAAACCCAAGTTTAAACGACTTTCAAACAAAGCAATGAAATAAGTGCCTAAATTCGTTCTCAAACCCGCTTTGTTGTTTGTGTAATTAATATCTGATACAAAGATAGTGTAATATAAATCTTCTCAATAAAAAATAAGTAAATCTTTGCGCACATATATCTGTTGTATCATATAAAGAAGAATTTTCTTTCTGAAATTTTAGTAATATGAAATTACTCTTAATTATATTGATATATTCATAAGAACCTAATTACATCGAATTTTCATTTCAAAGTCTCAACCAAAAAAATAAATAAAATTATTAAAATTCGAATATAAGGTTTCCAGATACACCAAGTTAAATTTACATTCACCCAATTTTCTTTGGGAGTAAATCAAAATTAAGAAAAGTACTTACGTAAGGTTAGCATTTAGAAAGTGTTATTCAAGAATTAAAAATTTCTTTATCGCCCATTTTCATGATAATTTGATATGTCTTCATTCAATAATAAATTGAATTTAAATTATCTCAAATATTATCCGATTTTAGAATATTCCTTATCATAGAAGAAAAATACTAAATTTTGTTATTTTTTTATATATTACTAAAAAACTGGAAAATCAAAAGAGGAAAAAAAAAAGAAGGAATACTACTCCTCATTTGTCTTATTAATTTTTTTTAAATTATTACGAGACTTATTCTTCGAATTGTTTTGAATAGATTAACCTTTACCAATATAAGAAAGAAAAAACAAATTTATTGTATTTCCTAATAATGTTTACCTCAAATATTTAAATAAAAATCATTACAAATAATATAAAAAGAATTAATTGTGCTAATTTATTTTGAAACATTCTATGGTTTTAATTTATTGATTCAAAATTATATAAATTTTTATGATACCATTTAACTATCTTGTGATTTGAAGTTTAGAGTACAATAAATAAAAAATTTTATTATTTTGTGGAATTAGTGAAAGTTTAAAGATTATAGTTAATATTGTATTGTTTTTTCTATCACATATTTTGATTTGCACCCAAAAAAATAAATAGCATATTTGATTTTCATTAATTATTATATATATTATATATATATTATGAAAATCTTAAAAAAAATATGATTAAATATTTTTAAATTATTTTATATTGTAATTATTTAATGAATTTAAACTCATAAAAATGAAAGGACAAATTAATTACTTGAAAAAGTAAATGATTGGAGGAGAAAAAAGGGGGTGATTTGACAATAGCACAGCAAGATAATTGCTATGCTCAAAAAATTTCACAAAAAGATAATCTCAATACGTCAAAATAATCTGAGGTTTACACTTTCTTATTTTAATAGTGACTACTTATTAAGTGCATATTAGAAATCCAATGTTTCTCCTTTGTATATTAGTATAATGTTTATACGAAAATATGTAAATTGTTTGAATTTTTTGTTTTTCGGAAAGGAAACAATAGGAATGGCATTTAACCATATAGAATAGAAGTGATTACAGGCCATTCAGGGATGATACCCACACCGGAAGAACCCCCCCCCCCTGCCTCTCTTATTAGAAGGCCCTAGCAAGGATAAGAGCTTTACAACAACAATCCTTTGATTACACAATTCAAAACTCTGCTGTATCATCTTAAAACTAAAGCACCAAAGGAGTCCACTTTAAACAATTAACTATTTGAAGAATTCTGTGTGCTAAAGAAACTCCTTGCAGCAGGCATGTTATCTTCATCCCACACAAGGCTCGTCCCTCAATGCAAGGCTTCCGTCAAAGAAGCCGAACCCGACCATGAAAAAGGACCCGGATACAGGCCTTACGAAACCACCTTCTTGGTCCTCAATTTCAAAGCCCAAAACCTGAAATCGTGTAGGTGAGGAAGAGAGTAGCATTCACCAAATCCGTTCGCTTCATCAGAGAGTTTTTCTTACTTTACCCAACTGCCCATTACTACCACTGCTATTTTCTGTGGAACCATTCGCCACCAGGCCTGAATGCCGAATCGTTTAACTCTAGAGCCCAATTTTTATTCTCTGTCCATGCACCATAGGTTTGACGTGCCAAACTATTCCAGGGCTGGGGCACTACGCCACTTCCGCGTGATAGAACAGGGGTCTAAGATGCATCCAATATCAAACGCATTCATTAGGAAGCATCGGTTTTGGTTTATTTCATGATTCAGTATAACTTTCATTCTTGCTTGGTCAATTTCCAAAGCAATGAACACCACATTTCCTCTGGCTCTTTATGGATGACTGGGTGTTAGGAGGCCGTGCAGACGAAAAATCTCTGTAGATTGACATCTTATAGCAGGAGCGTGATCCTCTCTCCGTATGAGCTCCTAACCTGATACCACCTCAATAAGCTATATCGCGTCCATACCCTCTCCTCACTTACACGGGCAGCACATGTCTTAATATAGATCGTCCCGAGACGACCTACCAGTGCAGTAGCGGAAGTACCCTGTCAAATGCTCGGGCCACATTAAACTCCAATCTCCTCCGATCCAGCGTAGATAGTACTTCCTTACTCCTAATCAAAATGATTATCACATAAATCCCATAAGAATGATATAATAACACACAGCAAATATGAAAAGTAGATGAAAAGGAAAAAAGCGAATGAATGAGATCCTCGTGACAGTTTTTCGGGAATCCTTCCGGGGTTTTGGGATTTCGGCGAAAACAGCTATTTGGCGACTCCGTGGGGATTTTTGACCCACTAATTCCCGGGTTATTTTATTAAATTTAAGTGGTTGCCAATTAGGAATTAACTCTAAAGAGCCTATTATTTATAAATAAAAACGTGGTTTAGAAAAGCCGTTGGAAAATTTTAATCGTCCGATATGTTTATTGTTTCCTTTTTTCTTTTCTAGGATTTTTGCCATTTCATTCCGCATCCTTGCTTCTCAACCTCATTCTAACCCATATCACCCTTAAAGTTACCGGTGTTAAGTGAGACGGTGGATCTAGCCTAAACCTCGGCGTAGGTGTGCATCCATCCTGAAATTAAACATTTACTACCCAACGCAAGCCTTATTAATTTTTATAAAGTTAATTGAAAGTTGTTAATCCAGAGGTAAAAGAGCTATGGGGATTTTTGACAAGGGAAACAAAATATGGACAGATGAATTTTTGAGTACTGTTATATATCTCAAGATAAGAATTTGTAAGTTAGTGATTATTATGCGACGCACAGACAAAGTAATGTGCTGAGAGTCCATCACTTGTTTATTTAGTATACGGGGATCGGTCATGAATGAAGTGTGTTTATTGACAGATAAATATTGGCCTCGGCGAGAAATTCATTTATTGTTTTGCAGGCCCCAATATATTTTTTTTTTCAATTTATGTTATACCTTTGGAATATGAGGGGTTATCATATAGAGTTTCCAACGCCAGATGCAGCTAGTCAGTGTTAAATAGCTGGCTTTATTATTCCGTGTTACCCGATATCAATACTTTATGCTTGACCGTTGATCTTGTGGTACTTGGAGTATTTATTTACCCATAGTGTGCAAAATATTATCTTATTTCTTTTTAAATTGATTGGTTTGGCGGATTTGTTGTCCATTTTTTTGTTTGAGATGTTAATGTTTATAGGATCGGGGTTTTGGATTTCCGCACTTTTTCACTGCTTATATAGTGGCAAAAACAAAAAGAGTGATTATTTATATATGAATTAGCTATACTATTAATCTGTTTAACTAATATTCCTATTTAATAATATTATTCAAACGATCACCATTGCATCAATACCCAACAACCACCCAATAATGTTAGTGACCACGCAACTATCACCACCTTGTAGTAAATAATGTATTACAATCTCTTTTTACATGAACACCACTCTTTATTTATTTTTTCTACACCTGTAGGCCACTAAAGTTTCAAACTCTAGAAAAAATAGTTAAAATTTAAAAGGCTCTGATCGTGGAGGAGTTATTTTTTAGTTACCAAATATCTTCTGTAAGGAAAATTATCACGATTTTTAATTTTTGTATGTACTAACATTTTTCTGCCAATATTTACTATCCAAATACTCTAAATATTTAAATATCTTTTTTGAAAATTAGCCTTAAAATGTTATATATTATTTTCCCATTAGAAATTGTGTTGTTACTGATCAAAACCCCAATAAAAATCTGTTTTTTTTGAATAAAATGTGATTTAAATATATATTATTATTTCATGTCTTATAATTAAGAGCTGGTGTGGCGTTCATATTTGGCTCGACTTCTTCGAACAATTGGTGCGCCAGTTAGGATTCTCTTGAACCCTAAACAATAAACTTTTGTTTAAATTTTACACTGTAACTCAAAATATGTGTGATTCAGCAAATTTTCTCCCAATATTTTTAGTTCTACGCTATTTATTTTCTCTACTCGTATAAAACAACTTATATCCTTCATCTTTTTATTACAAAGCACACTCCGTGACACTTTATATATCAATATAATCCTTTTTTCTATATTCTTATTTGGTTTGGTTATTAAAAATCTCATTTTGTTAAAAAACAGTTTTGCTAGGAATAAAAAATTTTGACAGCAAACCCATTATCTTCCACTCGGAAGATCATTCACAACTTAAAGCTTGACATTTCATAAGTGGTGCAAAACTCATAATCTCTGAAAACGCGTATCTGTGTGAACCAGAACTCTCTATTCTTTAAAAAATTAGGAATAAACAAACCCAGTCACGCAACCTGGCGGGAGGTAACTGAAACACAAATAAAAAAAAAAATCGCAAAATGGTCCTCTTCACGGTCAAAGACAGGTGCACTTGTCAACAGGAGAGCTCAAAAGGAGCAGGCAAAAGAAACAAAGTGTTCGACAGGAATTAACACGGAGACTAAAGAGGAAAGCATATCTAGCAGCTCGCAAAATCTCTAGCAACGAGAAAACCAACTTATCAATGGCTCAACATAAATAACATACAGGTTACGAAAAAGGAATAGCAAACACTTGGCTCAATAAATATTATATGATCCTCTATACTTAAAGGACATTTATGTGACTCGTATGGAGTGTGTATTAACTTGGGCATTAACTCCACCGCAATGAGCTTTGCGTGGATGTCAATCCCTCCAAAACAGGATTCCTCTTGTCTCTATTCAAGAGCAGCTTTGGTTCGGTCGCTTTATCTGATTTCATTTTTACTGGATAGGTAAGCTCGTTTTTAAAAGGATTTCAAAAGTTTTAACGGGTATATACAGAATCTGTTTGTCTAAATACATTTGAAAAGAACATAATAATAAGTGGTAGCACTACAAGATCAAAAATTTCTCATTTTTCCTCATATGCTAATGTGCCGCAGTTTAATGGGACCAGTTTTTTATTGGTATTCATTTTTAAACAAGGTTTACAATTAGATTATCCTGTAATGTTATGTGGACACACAAAAAAAAACATTGCTTCTTCACTAAATTCTGCAGTCCGTATTCAATGTGAATACATATAACTACTTTTGATACACACAGTGAAGAAATGGTGTTAGTCATTCACCCTAAGGTATATATTAATTCTGCCCAAGTTGCCTCCACGTAGCTCTCAGGAATGATTGCTGCTCCCGACCAATATCACGAATTGAGGCTTCTGGCAACATACGAAGAACCAGGTTAGAAAGATTGTTAAACGTGGTGTCCACAATTTCAGGGCCTTGAGATTGGGAGAATGTATGATACTTTGAATATGTGTAATACATGATATCCAATTCACAATACCATCGCGATCATTCTATCCCAAAGGTGTGGCAAGAAGTCGACCAAAATTTCAGCACCTAGATTACACGGATGACTGCGATGCCCTAGTAAACATACTGCCAGATTGATAATAGGTTGCGTGCTAGTGTTAAAAATTAATCCCGATATCACTTAATGTGATATCACCCGGCACGCGAGGAAATAAAAAGTATTATTGTAATACGATTTAAAATGTATTGCTCTATACATCGAACTCTTTGATTATCTGTGCGATCGTTCGTATTGTCCAGTTGAACAAATGCGCCGATTCCTTAGGGTATATGGCTCCACTCAACATGTTTGTGCTGGGACGCATGGCCATGTGCCAACAGCCTTTTGGATTGCCCCCTGGAATCAAATTCCACTACATATAGCATACTCTGGATATAAATAGAAAACTTAGAATGCACTTATTTTTTTTTACTCCCTATTCTTTGGAGTCAGAAAAGTTCCGGTGCAGTGATAGCATTGCTTTTATAGATTTCAGTGCAAACACTTTACAGGTGGTGGAAGAATTGGGCCATTCCATACATGCCGATCCACAGAGCGACAACCATTTTCCGCGGTTTTAACAGTCTCGGTAAATAGTTTATCTCGTGGTCCCCAGAACGAAAAAGAAGGAGGAATATGGAATATGCCAATATAATGGCACAGCCATCACTTGGCAGCATTAAAAGACTTAAAGGGGTGGGAATCGCATTTAAAAATGTTACTATCAAACAATAAAATCTGTTTTTGAAAATGTTAAATTATTATTTTTCAAATAAAATGTTACTATCAAACAATAAAATCTGTTTTTGAAAATGTTAAATTATTATTTTTCAAATAAAATGTTACTATCAAACAATAAAATCTGTTTTTGAAAATGTTAAATTATTATTTTTCAAATAAATAGAGCCTGGGGATATTTGGTAAGTTTGACAATTGGAGTAGGATCTAAACCTAACAAAAGCTTGTTAAAATTTGTAACAAAAATGTTAAACAGAAATTTCCAATTTTTAGTACGCTATTTATTTATTTCCAAAAAATAACTTATCTTTAAAAAACATTTTTCAAATAACTCCTTTTTTTATTTTCTTATTGTTTGGTATAAAAAATAATAAAAAAATTGCAGGAATAAAAAAAATTGACAGCAACCCATATCTCCACTCGGAGATTCATTCACAAACTTAAAAGCTTGACAATCAAGCAAAACCAAATTCCAAAGGAGGGACTGAACCAGAACTTTTATTTCTTAAAAAATTAGGAATTAAACAAACAAATCCCAAGCTAGTAACTTGAACAAAAAAAAAAAAAAGAAGTTACTCCTCAGGGCTTAAACAGGGCAGGTTCCAACAGGATGAGCTCAAAAGGAGCAAGCAAAGAAACAAAGTCGACAGATTAACCGAGACAAAGAAGCAGCAGCAGTAGCAACGAGAAACAAACTATCAATTGCCTCAACAAACAACATACAGGACGAAAGAAACAACACTGCATGAATTTTTGATTTCATTCTCTAAACTGATGTGACTCGTTGAGTTTACTGCATAACCCCAATGAGCTTTTCTGAGTCAATCTCCAAACAGCTTACCAGCAGCTTGGCTCATTTACGGTAGCTAAACCTTAAGATCAAATTTACGCTCAACTTATTCAATTATGAGACAATATGTGCACTCAAAAAAATTTCATTTCAAAAATCCAGTTAATGGACAGTTTTTATGGTATCATTAAAAAGTTCAAAAATTGTAATGTTTGAAACACAAAAAAACATTGCTCTTCACTATTCTGCTCCCGTTCATTGTATACTCTGAACAGAGTGGTTGAGCTCCTAAATTTTTTCTGCACAAGTTTCTTCCACGATATCAAGGATTGATGGCGACAAAAATGAGCTCTGGCAACATACAACAAGGTTAAGGAAATGTAACAGATGCAAAATCAGGCCTGATTTGATGTTGCCTAATAGGTAAGATCTTTGGGATCCTCAATAATCTTTGCCAAAGTTTGCAAGAAGGAAGACAAATCAGCACCATAGATTACACGATGATCTGCTGTAACATTTACCTGCAGATTGCATAGTTGCAGTGTAAAAAATATATTTCAAATCCAATCACTTTGAACACGCTTGGAAAAAAATTATAATTAACATGTTTGTTACCTGAATCTGGTTCTTCATGCCAATACGGCCATCCTTGGTAGCCACAACAGTTGGCTGAGATGCTCCAACAGCCATGATTGCCCCCTGGATCAATCCAAATAAATATTGGATAAAAAACAGCTTGCATAAAATTTACAGTTCTGGCAGAGAATCCAGCAAGTGAGGATGCTTATAGATTGAAGTAAACACTTACAGTTCCAGGTGGCAGAATGGCATCAAACCGATCCACGCCAAACATTCCAAGGTTAGAAAGTGTAAAAGTACCTGCCCAGAGAAAAAAAGAAGAGAAAGAAGCAAATAAGAACAGAATCACTTTGCAGCATAAAAGACTTCAAGTGGAATCATTAAAAATGCATAAATTATCACAAATTTCAGCACATTCTATCAGTGTCAGACTAAAGCAGTCATCATAAGCAAGAATCAGGAAGAATTTAGATCACAACAGCTTTAAAACCTCCAGCCACATGTCCATCATCACTTGTAATGGAAAATAATGATGTCATAAATCTAGTGGCAGGATATAATATGCCTAAAGTTCAGGGCAGTATATTAATAGCAGGGAACTGGCACACGAATTAAAATAATAACTTTAGTTTTAGAAAGCTTAAATTGCAAAAGCTAGCAGCTCATTTCAATCAGGCTTTGTCAAAGGCCAAAACAGAATCGCCAAATGAAAGCACAGATACAAGCATTATGGAACTAAAGTCTGAAAACAATGAAGAAGCTCCTAAAAGTTTGTTTCTTGTGTACATCATGATCCTTCTCTGAACTTTTAAATCCACATGGCCTTCAAAGCTATGCTGTATGTTGACCATGCAGGCCTCAATGTTCTTCCACCCTTTTGAATTTTAAGTTATATGGACCAAGTGATTTAGCGGATTGGAGTGGGACAAAGCTAAATCTAGAACCAACACATGATAAATATCCAATTTGTCCAATGGGACCAAAGGCTTAGCATATTTAATGAAGCAGCTAATATACTACTCATTTATAATATGGCATTTGGAATACAAAATAACAGCATAGGCTTAGAAACCAATGATGGAGGACCTACAATACTTAGGCTTCATTTGGGCTTAATGCTGTTGGTATGATGAATGCCTTTTCAAGAACAAAGAAAGCCGATATTTTACAACAACCAATACTATATTCAGAATTGCAGTTTGCAAAGAAGTAGAATGAATATATAAAGAAAACATGCATTTAATAAATTACCTATATTGTATTCATGAGGTTGCAGCTGCTTGGCCCGTGCCCTATCAA
The DNA here is from genome assembly GCF_014843425.1 of Jatropha curcas. Next base: position 965,847 of record NW_023590627.1, on the reverse strand, counting down.
CTAACTCCTTCCACTTTCTTGATAATGAATAAATGTCCACCTGAAATATAGACGTGAAAGAACCCAATTCAATGAACAACATATAACACATCAAAGCTACAGGACAATGCAAAGCAAATCAATTAGAACCTTATCAGCATCTTGAAGCACTGGTGTAATCAACCCACCATCCATGGCCACAGCAACAGCAATATTTATGCTACTATTATATGTAAAGCTTTTACCATCTCTACTACTAGAATTTATTACAGGATGTTTAACCAATGCAAGAGCTGTAGCCTTAGCAAGCAAGGCCGTCATGGTCACTCCCTTAGACTTGATCTGATCACACAAAAGATGAAAAGTGATATTAATTACGTATAAATCCCAGATAAATGAATCTATGCAGCGAAAAACCATCTATTAGACATCTAGTGAACTACATTATTGAATATCGATAGCTGTTCTTTTAGCATATGGTGTTAGCTTCTAAGCAAATTATTAATCATCTAGCAACAACTTATTTGAAAACTATGCAACTGACAATTACTCAACTTATTAAAAAGATGTTAGATTCTATGGGGAAATCAATGTAAATAAAACAACCCATGGCTAATCATTCTACAGAGAGTAAAATCAAACTCAGAATAACAAACAATGGCCTATAAACTGTCAATCTAAAGCATGAACCGAAGAAGCATTTTTTACCTTCTTGTAAAGATCATCAAGCGCATCAGTTACAATAGTGTAACCAACTCTAAACGTAGGAATTGCCAAACTATCTACCATGTTCCTACTAACTGCTCCTTGTATTGTCGTAAATGGCACTACCGTCCCCAACTCAATCCCCGGCGTAGGAGTTACGGTGGTCTCCACCTTGGAACTCACAGCAGGCACCACATCAGCGGCTGCAGCAGCTTCAACATCCTTCGCCACAATTCTACCCATAGGTCCACTCCCAACTATTCTCTCCAACTCCACCTTCAATTCCTTCGCAAGCTTCTTTGCATACGGCGATGCCACCACTCTTTTTCCTCCCTCTGACGCAGGGTGGGCCGATGAAGCCACAACCGCCGCCGCTTTTGGAATTGCTGGTACCACCTGCTGTGGACTATTCTCCAAAGCACTACCACTATTGCTATTAGATTCAGGCGATGACGGCGGTGAGGAAGAAGACGACCCAGCTTTAGACTTGGCCTCTGCAATTTCCTCCTCTGTCTCAGCCAACAAAGCAATAGCAGAACCAACAGAAGCAACTCCACCTTCTTCAACCATTATAGCAGCTAAATAACCATCATAAAAGGTTTCAACATCCATATCAGCCTTATCAGACTCAACAACGACAACACTTTCACCTTTGGATAGCTTATCGCCCTCTGATTTAACCCAAGAAACAATCTTTCCTTCAGTCATGGTGGAACTAAGTGCAGGCATGAAGATCTCTCGGATCTTTGCTTGCACTTGAGTGGTTCTAAAACGATTACTCGAAATGCGAGTCACCCGAGAGAAATTGGAGTTCCGGGGAAGAGAGGAGGGAAGGAAAGTGGTTTTCAGAAGCTGAGCCATTGGAAAAAATTGAACTATAAAGCAACGAGAGAGGAAAAGAGAATAGGGGTTGGAGAGAAGAGAAAAAAGATGGCAATTTTAAGGTAAGCTTTTGTGTTTCGATTCAGTAGGGGTGTTCTTGAAAACATCGAAAGAGGGCGGAGGTCTCAACCACCTTACCGGTGGAAGTGAGAGATGATTTGTTTAATATGGTTTCGGTGCATTTTATAGTCCTACGATGAAAAGTTGGGCCGTTTGGGCAATTTGAAATTTTTGATTTAAGTTTAGAGGACAAATGATCTTTTTTTTTTTTTTTTACAAATACATTTTAAAACGTTAACAAATATATAAAATTCAGCTTTAAAACGTCACTACTTTAACTGTACGACATTGGAGAGACAATTGTTGTACCTCTAAAATTAGGAATTTTTATTGTATTGCAAACATATTCGTATTGCTAATAATAATTTTTAAAATATTTAATTTTTATATATAAAATATCGAGTTAATATATGTGGTTAGCTTTTAAATTATTAATAAATATTTAATTGGTCTAATTTTATAAGTTAAAGTGTTTAATATATAATTTTAAAGTATTCAATTTATGTAAGTTTATAAGCCGAATTATTTGATAGGTGAAGATAAAATAATTGAATATATCGTAAGATTAAAATAACAAAATTATTAATATAATTTTTTATTAGCACCATTTTAAACCGACATGGAATGCACTCTTATATTTTTTATAGGAGAGTTATTATTTATATCTATATAACATACTTAGACGTGAGTTCAGAGGAATAATGAAATTTCAAAAATATCCTAAAATGTTTTTAATTATAATAATAATTAGTAAAATTTTTACAATTTAATTTGATATAATCTTTAAAAAGTTAATGTTTAAAACACACATATATAACTAAACCATTTGAAAAGTTTAATTATTTAACAATTTTTTAATTATTCCGATGGTGTTGCGTACATTTTGTACATCAATTTCATTTATTGTTAAGTTGTTAGAAAATTCAAGAAAAAAGGGGCTAAATGACTTATCGTTTTGTTAAATTCAAGTGAAACGACTTGTCAGCCAACTAAAAAAAAACCGCTTACACCAAATAAGAAAAAAGAAAAATCTCTCTCTTCAATCGCTCGCTAGAAAATCCTCTCTGCTTCTTCATCTTTTTCTCTCTTTAATAGCTCGCTTGAAATTGGAAAGATCTTCCCTTTTTATCTGCGGCTCATTATCGGTATGGAAACCAATTTTCTTTCAAAAACTGTTGCTATTCTTGAAACTTTTGAATTTTAGGGTTAAGGAAAAATGGGATTTAATTTAATCTTGATTTTAATTGTTCTTTCTAATTATCTTCCTTTTAAGTCTTGATCTGGATTGAGTGATTTAATTTTCTGATAGTGTTTGATTTGGTTATCATGGTGATTAGTTCAAGGTTTTAAATTCTGTTCCTATTCATTGCTGGAACAATCTCCAATTTGTCTTGAAAACATGTATCTAATGGGTCTGTTTGTGTCAAATATTTAGGGTTGTTGAATTAGTGGTTTGAGTTGATATAAGGAGTCAAATTTTTAGGGTTGTTGAGTTAATGGTTTGAGTTTATATAAGGACATTCAGTTGCTACTATTAATGTTTGAATTTAAGGATTATGCTAAAAAGGTGAATGTATTGTACAGAAATGGCTTTTCTTTTTTTGGGTTTTCATTTGTGTGAACATGTTCTTTTGTTTGAATTGGTAAGTGAGTTCAATTTCTTAGAATATATATAGACTGGTTAACTTAAACTTGGAAACTTGAATAAAAAAAATGAAATAGTAAAAATGATAAATTTAGACTTGTTGATTATTTAATGAAATTTTTGTTTTCAGTTTTGTTCCAAAGAAATTTTTAATGATAAACTTGATGCTAGTTAAGTGCTTATCAAGTAGCTTGTCATCACCATCTTAGTTCCTCTGTATTTACCAAATTATACACCAGTGAAGAAGGGAAGAGTTTGACTTTGGTATAATTTTGGTATTATATTTTATGTTAATTGACGTTATTCCATTTTTTTAAAAAAGTGTTAGTTGATGTTATGAAATGAAATTGATTTTAAAGGGAATCTATGGCTACCATTTGTTTGGTTTCCTCATTTTAGTGTAGGCTTTCTTTGAAGCAAATAGAGATTTATAGTGGTTTTGTTTATTATGTGGTTTAGTAGTATTCTCTTCTTTTTGTCAGTGATATCTTACAATTATGTACGTTGATTCTCTTGAGCACATATGCAATCTTATGATTATGCAATAAAAGCCTTTTTGCTGTCTACATAAAAGTGCATATTTTTTCTTATTTTGGTTTTACTTTTTTGATGTTTTATATTTTTGTCACGCTGATCAAGTGCAGCATACTATGGAAACAGGTGTAATTTTGACATTGAGAATAAACTGACATGATAAGTCTGATGTTTTTGGCAGTTTAGTTAGTGGTAAACTGCTCAAATTCTTTGGTGAGTCACATGGATTACTTATTTCATGAGTAGAGTTGGTATATAACTGAAGTTGAACTAAGTATAAAAGAAACATGTGTATAGTCCTATTAGGTGGAACATGTAAAATGAGAACAGCCAATGGAAAGAAAAAAAATAAATACATAAATGCGCGATCCTTGAGACTGAGTACCAAAGTTTTGTTTCTTAATGCTGGGCACCTAATGCACAACATGTTCAAAAGATGAATGTTGCGGTTATGTGAATTCTTAGATGGATGCATGGCCACACAACGTTGGATAAGATTAGAAATGATCACATTAGATAAAAGGCCAAGTAGCGGAAGTTGGAGATAGAATAAGAGGAGGAGGCCTGCGATGATATGGTCATGTATTGTGTAGATTCTCACATGTCTCGGTTCGCAAACATGATACTTTCGTAGTGGAGGATGCTAAAAAGAGAAGAGGTTGACCTAGAACCGCTTGGAGGGAAGTTGTCACTAAGGATCTGTGTTTTTTGGGTATTAATGAGGATATAGCTATAAACAAAATAGAATGAAACCTAAAGATTCATGTAGCAAATCTTAGTTAGTTGTTGCCTATGTCTTGCATTGTTCTATTTATTAATATATCAAGTGTTTCTAAAATTGCTCTTCAAAATTTTTTTTTTTACAAAAGGTATTTCAAAATTTTTTTTGACTTATGTTTTGCTTTGCATGGACTTTAACCTAGTCAGGGTGGATATTTGAAATGAAGGATTCATATAGCCAGTTCAACTAGTTTGAGACTAAGGCTTGGTTGTTGTTGTAAAGTTGCAACACCACAATGCTCCGTAGAACTACCAAGTTACACCATTTCATTGGCATAGGACTTTTTGAAGTCAGTAGCTTATTGATTTTACCTTTAAACCAGTCGTGTGGCAGAATTAAAAACTACTAGTAGAATCTTTTACTAGTGTGGAGGGTCCTAATTCTACTTCCCAACTTCTTTACAAGATTCTTGAACTTTTACATGATGATTTACACTTATAGCTTTTCTTTTTTCCTTGTCTGAACAGTTTATAGTTCTAATAAGGTTGCAAACGCTTTAATTTTAATGAACTAATGACCAGTTTTTCCTTTTCTAAAAAGTCAAGCTTGATCATTTGAATACATATCATTTAAATTTTTAGATTGACCTTTGCGACCCGTTAGTTGATGACATATTACGTTTGTCAGAGGGCTGTTCAAGATGAATTGTTTGATTGTTTCTGCTTGCAAATAAGTATCTTGAAACTTTTGGATTGATCTTTGTGACCTGTTAGTTTGATGATATATTATGTTTGTCAGAGAGCGGTTCAAGGTGAAATATGTGATTTTCTGCCTTGAAAATGACCAATGTGTCATTTTTTTCAATTGACAAGTTTTTTGCATATTCATATAACATTTCTTAGTTGTATTTGTTAGCAATGCCATAATTGGCCTGAAAACTTATATGTGATTGTTTCATGCTTTGAACGGCATGAAAGAGATATTGTAGAACAGCATGAGCTGTTTTATCTGAAGCTTGACATTTGGGCTTGTTTTGCTTGGTATGTTCTTAGGATGAAGATGAACTGATCTTAGCTGGGATGTGAACTATCAAGGCAAACAACTGCATTTCAGGCTTTTTCTAGTATTTCTGTAGATTTCTGGGAGCAGAAACTTATAATTCATTAATAATAAACGTACAGAATGAAATTACTTTTTAATTAGTTTATTTGGTTTTGAATTAATAATAACCACATGTAACTTATTTAGTTTTAGTATTACTTACATATTTTGTTCTTTATATTTATTTTTGGCCTCAGTATTGGTTTACTTGTATATGGGTTGGAGTACGTTATGATCTTTTATTCCTGGAGTTGCTTGTGCTTAAAGTGGTAATTGCGTATTCTTTTGGCAGTTCCTCTGTTATTTCTCTTCGATACCAAATTAACAGGAAGCATCTGTTAATGGATGGACAAAACCAACCGCTGGGGGAATTGGATCTGGAGACTGATGATCAGACAGTAGAATTCGATCCGTCAAGTAGTGTTCTTGACCTCACCAGTTTTCAGCTTCATGATCTTGGCTCAGTCGAGTTATCTCCGAGTCTTACTGAGTTGGACTTGACCTCAAATCGCTTATCGAGCTTGGACTCTAGAATTTTGCATCTCTCTAACCTGAAAAAGCTTTCTCTTCGGCAGAACCTTATTGATGATGCTGCCATTGAGCCCCTTTCTAGTTGCGAACCCTTAGTGGGCCTTGAGGTAACTTCATTTTAACTTCTTGTTTGGTCATGGTTCTGTTTGGTTGCTCTGGGGAAATGCAGGAAAAAGAAATGAACTTAATATTTTGGATTTCATGTTAAACACCACCACCCAGTTCAACAAAAGTGATCTTCCTCTAATATATGTCAACTCAACTGGAATTGTTTTAACGTGTTTCAGTCAAATTAAACAGAAGATTGCAAGTTAGCTAATATTGATAGAAGTTTTCAATTTTTCTATTTATTTTGCTTTAAATTTTGAGTTGACTTTAACTAAATATTTGACTGCCCAGATGCTATATTAAAAACATGTTTACTTTTACCTACGGGGTGTGGCTCAGTTGGCAACGCAGGCTGGGCATGTGGGAAGAGTTCGCTGGTTCAATTCCCACTAAACACACCTGCAGGGAGGGGTAAAGAGCCTTAACTGTAATTATGCCCCGAGCCGGTCCCTGGTAATAGGGTCCTTGGTTTACACCAAAAAAAAAAGTGTTTACTTTTGATTGATTTTTAAATCATGATTTCTTTTCTTTTGTGAGAAATGCCATAGAAATTGACGAACTGTTTTCTTTGCAGGAGCTGGTGCTGAGGGATAATAAATTAATTAAAATACCTGATGTTAGCATATTCAAGAGCCTCTTAGTTTTTGATGTTTCTTTCAATGAAATCAGGTCCTTGCAGGGACTTTCCAAGGCCTCCAATACTCTGAAGGAACTCTATGTATCTAAAAATGAAGTTACTAAGATGGAGGAGATTGACCACCTTTATCAATTACAAATTCTTGAACTTGGTTCCAATCGATTACGGGTCAGTACTTATACCAAGTGTCTGTCTTATTCAAAATTACGAATTAGGGATGTGGCTTTTTCATGTCCAAATGCTCATATGTTTGCATGTGAATGATGGAGTAAGACATACATGCAAGCCATATCCTCTTGCAATTGGGTAGGGAAATTTTGGGATTAAATCCAACACGGATGGATGTTTTCCTTTAGAAATTAGAATTTTTTTTGAGGATGGTCTCAATCTAAAAGCAATTACTTTGGTGTTCCAGGTGATGGAGAATTTGAAAAATTTAACAAATTTACAGGAGCTGTGGCTGGGACGGAATCGTATCAAAACAATTAACCTTTGTGGGCTGAAATACATAAGGAAGCTTAGCTTGCAAAGCAATCGCTTAACTTCTATGAAAGGATTAGAGGTATTTTCTCAATCATGTTCTTGGGTAGCGGGGAAGAACACTCATGGTATTATCATAGAAATAACAGTCTAAATGTGGTTTTTCCTTTTTCTTTTTTCTTTCCCTTTTCACTATTCTGCATTCCAGGAATGTGTTGCTTTAGAAGAGCTATATTTAAGTCATAATGGTATTGCTAAAATGGAAGGCCTTTCAACCTTGGTCAAACTCTCCGTTCTGGATGTATCATCTAACAAGTTAACTTCAGTGAATGACATTCAGAACCTGACCCAGTGTGTGTCGTCCTTCTTTCTGTTCTTGGGATTATGTACTCATATATACAGTTGTCAATCTCACTTCTCGATTATATCTCTGCTTACAGCTTAGAAGATCTATGGCTTAATGACAACCAGATAGAATCACTTGACGGAATTGAAGAGGCCATTGCTGGTTCAAGAGAGAAACTAACCACAATCTACATTGAAAACAATCCATGTGTATGAAATCTGCATTTTCAAAAACCTAACTGGTTCAAAGCCTCATTGTTGCATTCTGATCACAGGCTAAACTATAGTAGATTTATCATCTTTTTTAATTATTTAACATATTACGGATTTTTTTCTTGCTTATTGTCTTGTTTTATTGGTGATCATGTCATTAGGTAAGGCAATATGGTGTGATCTTTTTCATTAGAAAGCTCTATCCGCATAAACATACTGAGCTTGATAGTAATATTCTATCATGGATTCTTTTGATGGAACCCTCTTCCACATTGAATTTTTCTTAAGGGTAGCTAGTTTTATGCTTGTTATCCGGATAATATGATGTACGATATCTTATATCCTAAACCACATTTGAAGCTCTATTTTCTGGAATGGGGGTTCTCTTCGATGAGTCTTTTGTTATTGCAAGATAGGGTGCATATATGACACAAGGCTGTTTGTTTATTTGTTTTTTTGTGATTGTGCATATTCATGTGTGTTAGTGGCTTTGACTTTTTGGACATTCTCTGTCATGTCACTTAACCAGTTACAAAGCCATTTAAGAAAAAGTATTAAAATATAGTGTGGTGAAATTAGTTGTGAATGATCAATGTCCTGTTTAAGTCTTAGCCACGAAGTGTTGATATTTAAAAGTTAGTACTTGAGAATTGCAGTAACATCTGTTATGTTTAAGAATAGTATCTGGTAAAATTCACACGTAGTACAGCCTCCAAGAAAATTGTGAGACCAGTTAGATGTTCTAATCATATTTCTTTTGGCAGTTTTATTGAAAAGCGAGGGAAGTTATATTTTATCTCATTTCCTACTGTTTTCTGATAGGAGCATGTCCCTATTCTGCAGTAAATGCAGCTCATTAGAAATTATAAGTTTTTAGTTATTTGGTATAACTGATAACCTAGTTTGATGTCAATTGAAAGGAAATAATGTGAAATGCATGATATTTTTCTCTTTGTTTGTTTCCATTTATCATTCATGAGAATATTAATTTCATTAGCCTACCCAAAAATGCTTGTTCATACTGCAACAGTACTTCTGCATTTCAAGTCATGATAAGAATCATAATAGTCATTTGCTTTGATACTTTAAAAGCTTGTCTGATTGCTTGAAAGGGAAACTACTGCTGTTTTATTTACTTGAGAGGGTTTTTCCTTTTAATTTTGTTATTCTTCTTTGTTTGTTGCAGACAAGATCTCCAAATTATGGCATCATTTTGAGACAGATTTTCCCTAATATTCAGCAAATTGATTCAAACGTATTTGCTTAGAAATTTCATACTTCCAGGTTCCTTTTTGTCATTCCGGTTATACCCAGAAAGTCAAAACTCTGAGAGTATTACTTCTTAATCATATTCCTCTTTGTGGTTGATTACACTAACAGAACATTCCTTTTAATATGTTCTCACATATTTTGTTTGCAGGTCAAGTTTTGGTATAAGATAGTATTGCAAGTATGCCACTGATGTGAAAAGCCATGCATGCTTCGATTGGGGATGCAAGTTGCTGCTGCTCCAATTTATCGATTTGTTTTTGCTGTTGTGTTTTCCTTCCATTTCTGTTCGGAAGTAATATTTTCAAATATGAATATTCTTGCCTATATTTGTTAGCTTCAGATATGTTAGTAGATGAGGTTGAGTGCAAGGACTAATTTTCAACTTAAAATACAAATTTCACTTTATGATGTTCTTGCTGGAGGTTTCTTTTGTTCATGGAATTAATTTATCCGAATGATAGACATTGTTACGAAGTTTGGAAGTCTGCTATTGAGTTGATGTCTGAGTTTTGATCGTGCACTGACGACTCCTGCATATTATTAATAGTTGAGCGATCAAGTAGGCCTGAGAATTTTGCTTGTTGATTCTTGGCCATGCAAAGATATGTTTCATGCAACGACCTCATGTAAATGATAGTCCATACAAAAGTTATATTCGACCATTTAAAAATGGTATTCGGCCATATTTATATTAATGGAATGGAATGCAAAAGCCATGCAAGGATCAAATGTCCTGGAAGTACACAAAGTTATTGAATTGATAGGTGATTAGTACAACATTTGAAAAAATAGGTTCACATTTTTCAGCTATCCAATAATAAAAATTAATTTAATTTTATAAATTGAAATATTTAATTAACATAATTTTATAAATTAAAGAATTTAACGAATTAAAATAAAAATTAAAATGTTGAATATAATCCTCGCATAACATAGGCCCAATAACAAGAATGGGCCTATACCCGCCTCCTAACCCAATAGTCTACCGGTAAAAACGCACGCTCCAGTATTCAGAACATAAAAAGCATGTTTCCGTTTTCTCATGTCCGAGTCTCCACATTCTCTCTGACACAAATGTAGAAACCTCCTTAATTTTCCACACAGGGAAGTCACTGCTCCTCTTGCTTTTTTCAAAAATGGAAACTACATCTTTACTACTTCACTCAAAATCTATCCCATTTGGTTTCGGTCTCTCAAATAACTGCAACGCCTATAGCAAGAAGAAAGTCTCTCTTAGACATTTCAACGAACACCTTCAATCACAAAGAAGCAATCCCAACTTTTTCTCCTATCGGATCCATAAGCCCGTCAAAATCCCATTGGAACCTACATTTCTGCTTCACCAATCACCAACACCACTAAGGTTAACGAACACCAATTTCCTTTCTTCTGTCAAATGCTCGATTTCCAGCTCTACCAGCACAGAAACTGCCGGAAACCATTCACGGCTGAATTCTCTGATAAACCTCTCTATTAAAGCTAAAGCAACCCTTTTGCAACTAACTCCTATTGATATCATCAAGTGGTCTGCTGTCTTCTCAATTGTTATTGCAGCTACCAAGTGGACTGTGAATTTGTTCTTAAATCCCTTTTTTTGGATGTATTTTAGCTGGACTTGGTTGTTTTGGCCCTGGCTTGTGGCTATATCATTAGCAGTTTATGGGTTTTATTGTTTTTATAAGTATTCATTAGGTGAAGCGAGGATTTTTGAGCAACTTGCCCTTGTTACTTCAATATTTACTTGGTTAACTCTTGTCCCTCCTGCCCATTTCAATGGCTACCTTGAAGGATGGCCTTTTGTGTTTTTCTTCGTCTACCATTATTTCTTTTTCTTCAATGTTAGTGTTAGGAAACGTTTATATGGAGATTATTATGCACGTCCACACGATTCCAAGTGGGATGTGAGCCCACCCAAATGGTCTCGCCTTTTTTTCTGTGTTGGGGTTATGGTTGCTCACTGGCTTGCAGCATTTGAAGGGCCAGAGCTGCATCTTGTTCCTGGTGGGTGGAGCAATGCAGGGATTTGGATTTTGATACTGCTAACTTTGCTTATGCAGTATAACTCAACGCTTTACCTGGCTAAGTATTCAGAGAAGGTGGTGGTGCCTACTGCTGTTGTGCAATTTGGACCATATAGGTGGGTCCGGCACCCAATATATTCATCCACAATGCTTCTGTTTGCAACTTATTTTATTGCGCTTCGTGCACCTTTGAGCTTGTTATTTGTGATAGCAGTATGTTTGATATATTATGCCCAAAAGGCAAAAATGGAGGAGGCTCTAATGATAGAGAATTTTCGGGAGAGTTATTTGGAGTATATGAGCAAAGTCCAGTACAAGTTCATTCCTTTAGTTTACTAAGGCAACCTCCAGGTATGCCATTGTTTATGCAACCTGTTTTACAAGGAGTTGAATTTAAAACTAGAAAAGTAAATGTTCAATTAAATACTGTACAATTTATGCATTATCCTTATTTATGTCTTTTGACTGGTTTTGTTTCTCTTTCCTTAAACATTTGAATTCACATAGTTGATTTGTTCCTATGTTCGATATTAATTGTTATGCTCAATATAGTCTGCCATTTGGTGGTAATTCCATAAGGTTCACATAAATTTATTTGTTGTAATTGGCCATCATTTTGCTTCATACTAAATTTTTTACAAAGCTCCTTGTTGATAATGTCCTAGATTCTCAAATAATCATATTTATTATATAATGGGATCATAAGATTTGTGTGACTAAGTTGTTATGCATGTTTAGTTGCAAAGGGACATGCAAGAGATATCCCTTAATCAAGGAGCTACCTTCACCTGGCATACCTTGGTAAGCATGTTGTAGTCTAGGTTACCGAGAGTGTGGGTTACTTTCAAATGAAGTGAAAATGGGAACATAAAGTGTCATTGTCTAGAAATGTGGTGTAGTAGAAGTATTCCATGGATCTCTCTCTGTTTTTCTTTTATTGCTTTGCACCTGCAAAATACGATAATGTGGATTGCATATGTGATGAAAATGCATGCAAAAGTTTTATATACTGGATTAAAATGAAAATAATTTCAAAGATTTTCTAATCTTGTAATATAATGAATTACATTCAATTAAAAAAAAAAAAAAAAAAAAAAAAAAAAAAAAAAAAAAAGAAAAACAGAAATCCTAATTTAAACTACTTCAACTGTTAAAAAAATAAAAAACTTAAAGGTTTAAAATTGCAAGCACATAATAATTAAGGTAATCATTATTTTGAGATTTTGTTACGATGGTTATTTAAATTCCTCTTTTAGTGGTGTGTTGAAAATCTTGTAATTAGTGGTAAATATGTGTCTTTTCCTAGTTTAGATTTATTCCTATTTAGATTACTTCCCGAATATTGGAAGAATCTTTTGGTTATATATATCATGAGTTGTATATATATATATAGTCTAATATTTTAATGTATAGTTAGAGTAGAAGATAGAACAATACAAACACAAAATATAAGAGAAATAAAACATCTCTCTTTTTCAAAAACTATGCGTTATTTGCATGCGCAAAACCTTGTTTAATGAATTCCAACAGAAAGTAATGATTCATTGATATGGATTGTGCACCAAGCCAGAATGCAAGATTTGCTAGGAGGTTAGATATATATATGTATAGTAGAGTAGAGATTAGACAATAACAACACAATATAGAGAAATAAAACTCTCTCTTTTCAAAAACTATGGGTTATTTGCATTGCAAAACTCTTGTTTAATATTCCAACGAGTAATGATCCATGATATGGATTGTGCACCCAGAATGCAGATTGCTAGGGGTTAGTTATTTCTGTTACACTGTTTGAGCCAACTTGATTGAGGAAGATTGTGAAGTAAATTATTTTGACTTATGGAAAGGTTAACCATGCTCGATGATACAACAACTTTTGGTATTCAGAAATAAATGTCTAGTAAAGCATATGATGATTTTGAGATAGACAGGAAAAGATACAAGTAGAAACAAATGCATTGAGCAGAAGACTCGGTAAAAATTTGCAGGACTAGATGGATGAGGATCTTTGAGAAAGTTTTCTTGGGGACTGATCTTTTTCCTTCTTGCAAAGCATTAATCATCATTTGTAGCATTTCCATAATTCCTACTGAGGAATAATATTCCAACTAGTAATGATCCATGATATGGATTGTGCACACAGAATGCAGATTGCTAGGGGTTAGTTATTTTTGTTACACTGTTGAGCCAATTTGATCGAGGAAGATTGTGAAGTAAATTATTTCGACTTATGGAAAGGTTAACCATGCTTGATGATACAACAACTTTTGGTATTCAAGAAATAAATGTCTATGTAAAGCATATGATGATTTTGAGATAGACAGGAAAAGATACAAGTAGAAACAAATGCATTGAGTAGAAGATTGGGCAAGACTTTGCAGGACAAGGTGGTTTGATCTTTTTTCTTCTCCTCACAAAACATTAAATCATTGTTTGTGGCATTTCCATAATTCCTAGTGAGGAATTAGGTACTAGAATACTTGTCAGAGTTGGTTACAAAGAAACAAAACAAATTACTAGCCTTAAACTTGCAGGATCTAAGGTTTGCTGCTATTGAGAAACCCCCAGACTTGCATCACTAAAACATATGTGACCAAACAATCTCAGACAGCATTTCATTTTATCTCCAACTTGTGTCACCTGCATCGCTTGTAGAATGAGATCACTGCTAATCTTGTCCAATCTTATGTGACTACATATCCATATCCTGTGATGTTCATCTTGTGAACTTGTTGGACATTTAATGCCCAACATTCACTTCTTATAACATCACAAGTTTCATTGCTGTTCTATAGAACTTGCCTTTCATTTTTATTAGATATCTTCTTATCACTTAGCACATCTATAACATTCATCCATCCTATTTTAATTCTATGATTACATCTTATCTATCATGCCACCCTTCTAACATACAAGGCCTAGATATCTAAATTTATTGTGTTAAGGACCATAATACTGTCCAATTTCACCTTACCTCTGTTCTTCATATTGGGGCCAAATTTACAGGGCATATGTTCTGTCTTACTACTACTAAACCTGAAACCCTTGGTCTCAAGAGTGCCACTCCATAATTCCAACTTTTGGTATACGCCTTTGCTGGTTTCATTGATTAAAAGAGTATCATCTGTGGATAACGTACACCACAGGCATCATCTTGTATACTACCGATTAGCTCATCCATAACTAGGAAAACTAGTATGGGCCGAAGGCCGATCTCTGATGTAGTCCTACCATATCACGCTTCAATTTTTTAGGACTACCTAATGGAGATACTGTGATTATTTATTCCTTTTTTTTATGCAAATTTGGAGATATATCTACTTCATGCATCGACATCTCGTCTTTCATAACTGCTTCAGCTTTAAGTCTTTTAATTTTGTAGATGTCTATAAGTTAGATACTTCTAATGTCTTAACTTGTTCTGAAGTTACAAAATTGTCCACATACCTTTACAGTACCCTTTGGAAGCATAAACATGCAAACGCAGTTGATTGTCTCTGAATTCAAATTTGATCCCAGGACTGACTCAAACTCCATTTTATGACATAAATATTCAGTCTCGTTATCATTGTTGGCAATAGACGAGTTTCCTATTCGGCAATTGAATATTGTTCTTTGATCTTATAGATTAGGTTTTCATTTTTTCACTATGGAGAAACCCCCTCCCTTGTTTGAGTTATCTCATTATCCTTTTAATAGAAGCATGAGCATTGATTTGAAAAAGCTGTTGGTTTCTGAAGGCCTCAATTTTACCTAGCAGCATGATTGGTCAAGTTTGCGAAGTTTGGCAGAAGCCTTATCCTATTCAATTTACCTTACAAGTTTGGTCAGACGTGCATAAGCAATAGAATTGTTGCCTGAAGTAGCTTCCTTTTTAATCCTATCTATAAGGGTCATGTACCAGTGATCCTCAGTTATTGATAGGTCTAAAGACCAACATAATGAATCTCACTAACATAAAAACGAAAACTACCAGGAAAGGTGGAAGCCACCTCATATTCACATGATGGCCATCTCATCAGGATGTGAAATATATTACCTTATCCTTGTTTGCACCATATTTTATAAACTTGCATCAGTAAAATGCAAGAAGTCTTCTATGAATCTCACTTGCAAAAATATTTGGATCTTTGTCCTGTGGGCAATTAAGCCAGATCACTTTCCCTACGTCCTTTCACATTTTTCTTATTTCCATGCACTTGTGGACAAGGGAAATTGGTCCTCGTTTGGCTGCTTCTATCCTTTAGATTCTCTATGTGAGGATATTAGACTTCTATCTCCTTTGATTTTTAACATCTTTTTAATTCTTATGCAAGTAATGTTGATGCTGGCTAGCATGACAAATTGTAATCTAGAAACATGCTTGCAACTTTACATGTTTCAAGATCTTTTCAATTTAGGAATTTGTGTGCTTCTGTTTTTCCATTTCAGGAAATTGGTAATGGATATCTTGAAAAGTGTCTAGTTTTGTGATAGATGAGTTAAGCGGCGATTTGTATTGGCCATTTCTTATTAGCATTTCGAAACTTTTTTTATTTCGAAAAATTTTGGGGATTCTTATGCTATGACTTTTCCACTTCTGAAATGTACATGGACAGAATTTCTTTCCACATTTCCATTGTGAATGATCGTTTAATTATTACTGAAGGAATTTCTGTGCTGTTTGAAGATCCATTTACATCAGTTTGGCAATTTCAAAATTTTATTCTTTCCGCTTCTTCCATAATAGGAATCCATGTCTATTTGGATATGTTAATCATTTCGTGTGACACAATACAACAAAACCATCTAAATGTTCTATGAAACTGATTTTCTTATTTGATGGTTTTGACAGTCCTAAATTTTATAAAGAACGCATCAAGGCAATATACAGCTGGAATATTTATTTATTTGATCATAATAACTGATGAGTTCTAGGATGATTTTATTCATTGTACTGGAATATTTAGTTTAAATCTTATGCCCCATAAATTTGCAAGTCGCATATCTGCTGCATCCAAACCGGTATAAGTTTTATTTGACTCCATAATGGAAGCTCATAGCTGGTAAATATTTAGTGTTCGGTAGCACGAAAACTGCTGTTAACAATTGTGTTTTATGGGTTAAACGACCAATATAGATACACGGTTTTGTGTGTACGCTGCTTTTTGCAAGAAATGCATATGGGTCTGTCGATATTTTTTTTACATGGTGTGCAATTACAATTCAAAACAGAAGACAGTATTCTGCATTGAGCATTCTATTGCACTCTTTTTTCACTCCATTTTTTCAGTTTACGAGCCATATTCTATTGGATTTTGTCGTGTAATTTCAATGATTGAAGCAAATATATGAGAGTGTAAACATTAATAACAGACCCTTTCAAAGGGAAAGGCAGATGTTAAGCAAGCCTTGGATTCTAGATTTTCTACACTGTGAGGCAGATATTCATCCGGCTAGCTCAATGGCTGAATCGTTGGAGCTTAGACAAGCATTTAGCTGTTCTCCAACAATAAAAAATGCACACAGCTAGTCCATAATTCATGCATCTCCCACTCTCTGATGTATCTTCCTTTTTAGTTGTGCACGATTGACATTCTTCATTTCATTTTGTTCATATTGCGTAGACATGTCAAAGGTTCCCAAAGTCAAACTTGTTAATCTTGTTAACACCACTGGAATAACCTGTTATATTATCCACATTTTGTCTATTTTCCACAAATGGGAAAATGCATTTTAGCCCCTGGCTGCTTAAATTATGAGGGCAAGGAAAGGAGAGCTTGATGCGACAAAGATAGAGCAACGTAGTTTCTGCGCAAAATCCACATAATCAAAGATGGGTGATGTAGAGAAGCTATGTTCATGCGATTGAAAAATTTTTGTGTGATTTCAGTTTCTGTATTGTGCTAAATTGGATTAAATTTCAATTACGACCTTTCAGTCTCACTCACCTAGTCACCTACTCGAGGAGGATTTATGTATGCAGCTTTCTCTCTGCTTTAGTGCAAAATTTTCCTGACTCGAACCTGTGATTTTCAGGTTACAAATAGAGTAATTTTTTTGTTACACTAAAAGCACTCTTTTTTGGAGGAAAACGTACTCATGGTAATATTGCAAATTACCCGAAACTGATTTTCCAGAATTTCCTAATAATTTCTGACAGTCTGACGTGGAATTGTGGTGTGAACACCTAGATTCTTATCTTGGCCAATGTTTTTCTCCAGGCATTTTGTAGGCCAATCAGAAAGAGAGGAGAGTGAGAGAAAATATCTAAGGAATTGATAGTTACATGATTGACATTCAAAACCTCACAAATTTGATCTTCAAAGCACATTAATCCAAAAGCAGCAGTTCAAACGCACTTTTCTCGTTCTTTCTCTCTCTCTTTTTTCTTTTTCTTTTTCTTTTTGATATTTCCTTTCCTACATAAAACCATTCCAACCTATATGTTACATCGAGAAATGCATGATTTGGCCTCACACAATGCCTTAAGACATTGACTTGTTGCTAACCCAAGCCAAGAAAACACCCAATAGAGCTTGATCAAAGGACTGCCACCAAATCAAGAAAGCTACACCGCTGTGGCTTTTGTACCCATTGAGCACAAGAAATTTTTTGATTTTTGAGTTTGACATGGACATTACTATTGCTAATTGTAGATTTTATAACAAACAAAAAATATTATGAGCTAATGAATAATAGATTCTTGCAATATTATTCTCATATGTTTAATTCTATAAAGATGATTATTTCTAGTTTAATATAAAATCAATAATTAGCAATATTAATGCTAAATCACTACTAATCATATCTCTGCCAATTTGCTTCTAGGACTGGGGATTACCCTTATAGGCAAGCCCCTCTTTGGTACTGGGAAAGGTCCATATTGTATTCCATCATCATCTCCCATAACTTGCCACCTGAATCCAAAACAAGATAAATTAGGAAACTTTTGAGTTTTAAAGTTGTGTATTATCATTCATATCATGTGCTAATAATTTTAATTGACAAATGCAACCCTTAATACAAATAATTGAGATTGGTTAACTTATCAAATATGTTCTGATTGAACTTTTTCTGAATATAATTTTAAGCAATTTACAATCAGCTACACTCATTCAAGGTGTAAATTAGTCGAGCTAAGCAGCACTCAAATCTGTCATGCTCGAAATTCGGCTTGATAGAATTTAGCTTAGCTTAGAACTCAATGAGCTTTAAAATTTTAAACTCAAGTTCGGCTTAATGAGAGTTCGCGCTTCACTTAAGGCTCAAGTACAACTCGAAAAATTTGAAACTCGAGATGACTCGATGAAAGGTCAAGCTTGCTTGAGGCTCGAATACAACTCGAAAAAAATCCAGAATATCATTAATCCAATATGAGCTACATGAGCTCTCAGCAGTTTATTAGATAAAATGATAAATTTGAGCTCCAACTTAGCTCAAGGCTCGAAACTCAAGTAAACCTAAAGTAATATTATATATATTTATATATAAAAGTTTAATAAGACTCGACGAGTTTTTAAGCTGAACACTATCAAGTTCGAGCTTGATTTGAGCTAAATTTTTTTTTTTTTTTTTTTTTTTTTTTTTTTTTCTTTTTTTTTTTTGTTATATTTGCAGTCAATCCGAACAGCTCGCAAGAAAGCCGGTAAGTGGCCTTTTTTTTTTTTTTTTTTTTTTTTTGAGTCAAGCTCGAACAGCTCGCAAGCCGGTAAGTTGGCTCGACTTATTTACATCCCTACACTCATTTATAGATTCATCCAAGTTATTATTATTGTTATTGTTATTATTATGTGCACAAAATCTTTAGCATATAAAATTTATGATTCATAAATAAGTTGTATAAAAAAGCATCTGAAATCATTTAGCTATAACTACATTGATGGTCCAAGTTGATGGAGAAGAAGTAGACATAAAATTGCATGAAGCGAAATTATTTCAAAAAATGTGAATTTAACTGTGAACAAAACGAATTAAAATTTTTTTAAAAAAAAAACTATATATTCAAGTTTAATTAATTTAAAATTAAACCTTAATTGTTGTTGTTTTCTGTAAAAACAAAAGGCATTGAGTATATTCAGACATGTACTCACAATGATACAAATCACATAAACAAAATTTGTTTGAAGATGCATAGATTGGTATCTTTGCTTTAGAAATAAATAAATAAATAATGAAAAAAAAAATGATGTGGCGCATAATCTGCAGAGCTACGCTGTGGTGTAAACTCAACTGACACGTCATCCTATTTTTTGGTCTTGATTTTTCTATAGCTGGCAAACCTAGTTGTCACATGGTCACATAATTTGCAATAGCATATAGCTGGCAATTTATGTCTTTTAACTATAGTGTGTGTGATTTTTAATATATTAACAATTAATATTGAAAATTAGAAATTAAAAATTTTTATATATTAATAAAAAAATATTTCATGATGATGAATGGGACCAGGCGTGGAGCCACATGTAATTGAAGAGACTCAATCGTCCCCCTTGCATTTGAGAAAAAAAAAATTGTTTTCATGGGACTTCATCCTTAAACAAATAAAAATTTTGAATCCAATTTATGAAGGGTAAGCATTCGGTTAACCAAACCGAATTAGCTCAGTTCAATCTATCCGAATATAATATATTTTATGCTATCTAGATTTGAAATTAAATGGTATAATAATCGATCCAAACCGAATTAAATGGTTTGATTCAGTTTAAATTTAATTATTTCAAACCAAATAAATTATTTTAAACTTAAAAATAAATTCAGTTAATTATATATAATAACCAAACTAAAAATCAAACAGTTTTATATATCTAAACCAATCAGTAATAAAAATTCTAAAAAACAATTATCTAAATTTAACAAAAATGAATTTTGATTTTCAGTTAAAAACCGAGAATTGCTGACGCTTACGCTTTACCTCTTTAAGTTCACATTTAAAATTTTACCCCTCTTTTATTTAAATTCTAATTTTGTCCCTGATTAGGATAAGGCAATGTACATCTTAGAAAGAGGAACCTTAGCCAAATCAAAACTTAAAACCTAAGGAGGATAAGGATGTGTCAATTGTAGTTTGTAATTGATTGATTTAAAACATGTGTCAATTCTTTCTTTAGCAAACATTTGTGTGCCAGAAAATTCCTTGTCACTTCACATTTCAAAATCAAGAGAAAGAAGAAAAAAAGAACTTCTACTTTCCTCCAATGGATTTTGAGGTTAAAGTGAATTCACATCCATGGTGTGTAAAATCAATAGATATTCAATGACAAAATGAGTTGATGACACCTTCACATATGAAGACAAATGAAATGACTTTGGATAACAAATCAAAGAGACATTGTGATGTTTACATAATGAAGAAGTGTTTGGAAGTATGTGAAAATATTTTAAAAGAAAAGGATTTTAAGATTCAACGGAGTTCTGAAAAACTCAATGAATTAAATCGGTTCGATTTTTATTTTTACATTAAAAAATTAAATTTATTTAAAATTTTTACTAAATTTCAATTTGCTCAAAAATAATTAAAAATTAAACCAAATCAATCAAATTGAACTAATTCTATATACTAATTGATTCAATTGGATAATCCAGTTTGTAAAACGAAATGCTCAACCCCCAACTATGAGTAGTATCTAAAATAGGTATGATCATGGTTCCAACACCGCTGATATCAACTATAAAAATGGTGAAATCGAAATTAAACCGCTTTTAACGGTTTCTAATAAAACGATTTTGAAATCGCTGATTTTGGTTTTGTTTTAATTTAAATTATTTATTTTTTATGTTTTAAAATTCTTTTCTAAATTTGTAGCCTAAATAATAATAACAATAATAAATATTGCTATTGAAAAAATCTAGATCAATAATATAAAAATTTTCAAAATTTATTTTGAAAATTATAATAAAACAAATAAATTATAAGTTTTTTTAAGAACATGATTCATAGTTTCAAACTAAAACAGTCAATTTCGATTTCAAAAAGTAAAAAATAAAAATCAAATTTTTGATACACAATTTTAATTATTGTTTAAAATTAAAAATCATTGACTATGATTTAATACTGATTTGATGAATTCGATTTCAATTTAAAACCGAACCGTTATTGTGTCTAATATAAAGAAGTAAAACATGTATTACTAGAAAAGAAAAGAAAAAAACAGGTAGGATTCCACTAAGTCTAACACATGGACCTACTTGAATGAGATATCACGCAAAGAGTTGGAGAAGTAGTACTACTGTTCATGGACAAATGTGTGATATGATGCATGGAAGCCACGTGTATGATTGATCACTCCCAATATTTATTTTCATTTTCTTTTCTTCTCTTTTCTTGAAACTATATAAGGACCACTTCCACAGCCCAAGGAACACTGATAATAGGACCACTACCAACCAGTGGCCCGTCCTCCACCCTCCGCCATCACCGGCAGCACCATCACCACCATCACCATTCTCCTCATATCAACTAACTGATTTTGACAAAAGATGAGTAAGGTGGCATCCTCTATATCTTTCACTATTACATTGATATTGTTTTATTTTTATTTGGATTTTATTGACGAATTTATAATTTTATAATTTTAAAGATGATTTCGATATAATAAATTTTAGAGAGAGAGAGAACCTGTAAGTTATAGTGAGATGGTGCAGGAGAATGAGCATTTCAAGCTTAGCTAGCTCACTGCCTGGGCAGGAATGGACTCCATTGCCAAAGGGCATGTAAGTATAAGGTCTTGGTGGCACCTGCACAATCACATAAAAATATATTAATATTAAAAATTAATGCCTCACAATTAAATAATCTAATAGAAAGTTTTCCTAGTACAAAAACCTGTTTACCAACAGTTTTCCATACATCATCAAATAACTAATAACTAATGATTAATTTCAAACAAAAACAATAATTAAGCATTTAATTTGTTTTAATTAAATTTAAATTCCAAATCTCACAGTTCTGAAAACAAAACGTCAGTCTTGCAGTCCTCAAAATAACTCAAAAACCCTTAAAACAAAAATTTAATGATTCATAAAGACAAGAATAAAAAAAATGAGAACTCATAATTAGACTGAAAAAATGTTAATTTGCTACCCTACAAAAGGAAGTCACATGATGGGAAACAAAGAAGATTTTGAAGGGGCAGAGATGAAATAAACATGATCAAAAACTGAAAACGACATAACTCTCTAACCGACCCACTTCATCAAAATTTATATGCTCAGTCACTACTACTGACTACGATAATAATTACTATATATATTAGAAAATAAATAATTAAAATAAATATATAAATATAAATATAAAATCACCTCGAATCTTGAAGGGTCAAATTTATCGGGTTGAGGGAAGAAATCTGCAGAATGATGAATGGTTCTAAAGAGAGGCAGAACTTTCCAACCTCTTGGGATTAAGTAACCTTCAAATTCTACATCTTCGACTGCTTCTCTAAATGTAAATGATAGTATGCTTGCTCTTCTTAGTGTCTCTTGTATCACCTGAAAAAATAAATAATTTATTTAATTATTTTTATTATATTTTAATTTTATTAAGAAAATAGTATTAGTAGATACCCACAATTCTTATTATATTTAATACAATACCTAATTGTCTGTGTAAAAATAGCTTTTATTTACTGATTAGTTTAAAAAAAATTCAAAATTTACAATTTTCACTTAGTTGTGGAAGGCTTTCTATTAGAGAGCTAGAAGTAAAGTATTTCTTTTATAATTTAGTGATTCAATATATATCTGTCTTAAGGTCATATTTATTTTTTAAAGAATTTTCAGTATATGACAAAAAATAAATAAAATTCAGCGGTCCATTTATGCTTTAAGGATTTATGATGCACCAAAAAAATTCAAAATTTTGACTTTTAATATTGACTACTTCTAATTTAGGTTTTATACTTATCCTATGGTGGAAACCTTGTCATATCAATTTTGTCGTAGATGTTTTTTTTTGTCTTGAATGGAATTTTTTCTTAGATGTTATTACAACTCTCGACATCAAAAACCTAACAAAACTTTTTGACCAAATTCATACTAATCAATTTTGTCAAATCGAATTGATAAATTAAAACAAAAATTGAATATACTTTGTAAAAATTAGGAGCATTCAGCTCCTACGAGCCGGGTTGAATTGTCATAAATTTTCTCTTTTTTCTGCCAAATTCTATATAAATCGGGTCTTAATAACCCGACTTGTGCAGCTCTAGTAAAAAGTAACGTAATTTGTTAAATCAAACTTAATAAGTTTGGATTAGGATATTTTTTTTTTTTTTTTTTATTATTAAAAGAAATAGGAGCATTAGCTCCTACGAGCCGGGGTGAATTGTCCCATAAAACTCTCTCTTTTTCTTCTCCCAAATCATAATAAAGTCGGGTCTTTAATACACCCGACTTTGTGCAGGGCTCGTAGCCGTATTAAAAGTAACTGTTAATTTGGTTAGAGAAGTAAATACTTAATAAAAGTGTGGTATATAGGATATTCTTTTTTTTTTTTTTTTTAGTATTGTTCAAACAAGAGAAATTTAAACTCGAGTCAGTTACTTATTATATTTTTATTGTACTCTAATATGCTATTTAGTAATGAGAATATACTCATTAACTACTAAAAATTATACATACTAATGAACAAGAATTTGTATTGAGGAAAATGAATTTAAATATAAAATATGAAATATAATTTGAGATGAAGGAGTATAAATTGTATATAGATTAAGTATTAAAAAGTCGCTCTGATAGGTTTCCAACAAGGCAAACATGACGTCCTTGTATTCATCCCACGAAGCCTAACACGGATTGACCTCCAATTAATAATTCTATAGTCTAATTCATTCCTCTGTTTCAGTCTGCATAAAAAAAATAAATAAATAATTATTAGATAATTAATATGATTTCACACAGTATTAATTCATGCTTATTAATGAACTATATAATTTGTTTGCGCAAACTCCAATGTAATCCAATGTGCCTATTAGATTTTATTTAAAGCAATGATAGGTTAACAAAAAACAAATTTAATAGGCAATAATTTTATGATTCTTCATTTACGTGAGTTGGAGCTAATAAAGCAGATCTATGTTCAATAGCAACTACAAGAGAGAGTTATTTAATATTAATTAAGCCGTGCGTGAGAAGAGAGTACACTTGGAGTCGTATTCTAACTCTAAAGGTTATAATAAGAGCCTAAATATTACTGATAGTCGAATGAATGAGTAACAAAATGGAAACAATTAGGAAATTTTTTTTTTTTTTTTTTAGTATTAAAAGAGAAATTTAAACTCGTACAGTTACTATTAATTTATGTATTAATATGCAGTTAGAATGATATATTACTACTTAAAAAATATAATATATGACAGAATTTGAATGTGGAAAATTAAATTAATAAAAATAAGAAATGAAATTTAATTTGAATGGAGAGTAAATTTTGTATAGAGATAATATATATACCCTGATAGTCAACGGCATGCGTCTTGTATCATCCCACGTAAGCCTACGATTTGCCTCAATTATTTCTTGTCTAATTCGTTCCTGTTCAGTCTGCATAGGAAAAAATAAATAAATAAATATAAAATAATGATTTCACAGATTAATTCATGCGTATATAGAACTAAAATTTGTTTTCCCAAAACCCAAAACCATGTGCCAATTATTTTATTTAAGCAATGATTGGTTAACAAAAAAACAAATTTAGGCAATTAATTTTATTGATTTTCTCATTTACGTGAGTAATAAAAGATCTTATGTTTCAAAATTCGCAACTACAAAAATTTTTAATAATTAAGTGGCGTGAAAGAAGATTACCCTTATCGTCTAATCTACGGTTAATAAGGCTAAATATTCTTTTTATCAATTGAATTAAGCCAATTGATAACAATCGGAAACTCTCTTTTTCATCGAGTTATATTTGATTTTGTTGAGAAGTCAATATCAATCTACTAAAGAGCTATTAAGAAGAACTCATGTTCGTCCATAAGGTGTGATTCAAGTGATCACGCTTGAATTCAACAGATTGAATTTCAAAATAAGATTAATCTCATATTCAAAAGGACAAAAAGATATAAAATTACCGCAACAGCTTGTAGTAGATCTTGATTATCATGCAAGTATTTGAGAACCCATGTTAGGACACTTGCAGTCGTATCATGAGCAGCGAAAATCACTCCAATTATATTGTCAGCGATTTGGGAATCGTTAAGCTTATTATTAAGCTTTTCATCTTGAGCTCCTAAAAGAACTCCAAGAAGTCCTCCTCCTTCTTTCCCACTTTCTCTTCTCTTCTCTATCAATCTCCTCAATATCTCATTCAGTTGCTTCCTTGCCTTTTTCCATACACAATTAACATAAAAAAAATATATATATTATCATTTTCATTTTTTTAAAAAAAAGAACATACATAAACACTAATAATATGAATACAATGTACATACGCAATGAGGAGATTCACACCAAGAAATAATATGAAGAACATAGAAAGTAATAGAGTAAAGAAGAATAATAATAATTGCACAACAAACTAATTTTTCAAATTAAAATAATATATGCAGCAACGTGAGAAATTGTTGTATAAAAAGCTAAAAATATAACAATTCAAATGGACGAGAATTTACTTTATAATGCATGAGATTAATACAATAGTAATTTAGTAGTAAAATGCATATTTTGAAATATAAAAATTATAAGAGTTATTTGATACGACAAATACAAGATAATATTTTTCAGATTCGAATATCTTTATCGATATTTAAAAAAAAAAAAAAAATCATTTTGACAAAGAGGTATAAAATAAAAATAAATAAATAAGAGAGAAAGGAAAAGAAAAGAGTATTTCAATTTCTCCTTACCTTCATTGCCTTGTTAAAGAGAGTTCCTGGCAAATCCAAAGGCATAGAATTATAGCCTTTCTCCAGGCAGAGATATAGATGTTTAATTCCTTGTATTTCCAAGGCTTGTTTCTCTCCAAACGCAGAAATCATTGCCACATCAAAAGCATACTAATAACAGAGAAAAAAACCCAATAAAGAGAAAAATTATTAAAATATTATTAACTACAATGAGACAAAATTATCATGCAATAAAAGATAAATTTGGTTAGTACCCTCTTCATTTCCTGCAAAGTATTAATGGTTGCATTTTTCCAAGTGGGAAGAAATGCCAAAACAATCTGCTCAATTTCAGAGACTGAACCTCTTATTGCCGAAGGTAGAAATGAAGCTTGCACCAACTTCTTGAGTCTTGAATGATAAGCTCCTTGATGGAAAAACAGAGCCTCTGGCCCTATCATTTTCTCTTTACTTGTTGGATATGTTGGCTTGAACAAATGTGCTTTTGTCACTAACACAATTCTTGCTGCTTCTGGACTTGATATCATCACACATGGACATCCCAATATATGGGTCTTAAATATATCACCATACCTACAAATTAATTAATTTACCTATTATAGAAATACAAGGAATTGAGTTATTTGAACCCAAATGTTAAAATATTAAATGAAGTAGAAGGTCAAGATTTTAAATATTTAATATCTTCCTGATAATGCAGAAAGTCAAGATTTTTTTGAAGAATTTTTTTTATTACTCAAAAGAATATATATATATATTTAACACTGTTTTATATGTCTTTGTGTACCGTTTTTGCCTATTGGAGAAGAAAGAATTCGGGTTTTGAGTGTAGAGCTTGAGAGTCTCTCCAATATAAGGCCATCCCATTGAGCCAGGAGGGAGGCGTTTGTCTTTGGAATGATGCCATTGAAGGAAAAGAGGAAGAAGAAGAACAAGAAAAGGAAGCAAGAATGAGCCAAAAACAAGTGGTAACGTCAAAATCGTCATCAAGAAACCAATCTCCCTCTTGATGAGAGAGATGAAATTAAACGCTAATAAAGATGTAGTACTTAGTGATATTGGTGATGACAAACGAGAAACTGCACGATTATATGTATATATGTATACCAATATCAATTCAAGAAAAGCAAGTATCAAGAATCAAGAAACAAGAAATAGTTGGGTAAAGGGTAACCAAGAACAGGGGGAGGAATGGCCTTGAAGTGGTGGTGGTGTATATATATATATATACACAGAGAGAGAGAGAGAGAGAGAGAGAGAAAGAGAGGATGTAGGTTACAGGCGTCACCAAGTTTATGGGAACACCTTGCTAGCACCTCACCGAGTGAGCCTCTGCCCTTTCCCTTTTAGGGATAGCACCCCAACCCCAAATTCGACAATATACTTCTTTTTCTAAAAATAAAAAAGAATTCAAAAACAAATAATGGCAATTGTTTATAAGTGGACACGTTTCTTTTGGACTATGAGACAATAAGACATACCACACGCGTTTAAAAGAGCATGTAAATGGAGCAAAGAGAGGATAGAAATTTATTAACGGGGTGGAGATAAGGTGAGATTTTTTTTAGCCTGTCTGAGTTACGGACGAAATTAAAATAGAATTTACGAATGGCAAAAGAGGAATGGATTGGACATAACTAGCCTCTAAATCATCCCGTTGCCATTCTTAAAATTGGTATATATTATAAATATTGATAGAGTTAAAAGGAAAAAAAATGAGAAAAAGGGTTAAAATACATATTTGCCATCAATTTTTAACATAGCTTTTACTTTCTTGATTAGGTTAAATTTCATCTTTATTATTTATAGTGTTTAGTAGCGTAGTTACTAGTTGAACAAGAAAATTAAGCAGGATCATCAGTTCGGTTCGAATTGAAAGTGAATGGAAATCAAACCCATTATAGATGAACCCTAATCAAATTGGAAATTATTGATTTAAAATTTAAATCCAGAGTCTGCAATGTACAAATCAATTAAGGTTCATTTTAACGTTAACAATGAACTTGAACTGACAGTGGCTTGGCTACTTCAAAACTATATTGTTTGATATAAATAAAAGTTCAACGATATTTTTTCCTTTCAAATTTCTTTACTTAACTATGTTCGGCAATAGTTTTTTGAATAGTTTTTAATGGTTTGATCAGACATTATTTTTTATATTGTTCAATAATATAGCGTTTGAACTAATTTTTAGAAGTTAAGATAATATTTTATAAAAGGTTAACTCCTGTAACATTTAGCTTTTAGCATTTTATGCAAAGTTACTAAAACAGCTAAACCTAATAGCTATCAAAATAACCAATTTTATCCGAATAGATGCTTAGTCTAGAATTGCATTATTTTAATGTTTTGCCGTTCAAGTTTTCCTAATAATCCATTTAATCGTTATACAAGTATAAGCATTCTTAATTTATTTCTTACACAAGTATAAGCATTCTAATTTAAAACAAATTTATCAATACGTGTACCTCTGAAACCTTTTTGGAATCATGACTTGAACCGTTAATTTATCGAAATCGTGCTAATATTGGCATAATCGAATTGAAATCAGTTATTCAGAAGGCAGTTTAAGTTAAATTATTACACCAGCGGTTTAATAAACCGGGAATATCTAGAGTGAACTATGAAAATTTACTTCATTTAATGTTTAATGGAACACTAACAAAATAATTAACCACTATTAGAATAATTAATAATTAAATCATCTAATTTTGCAGAATATGGCTATAAAACACTGATTCAGCTTTTTTTTTTTCTTTTGAAGGAATCATTAATTCATCTCATTAATTATAATTAAACAATTTTACATAATTTCTTGTAGCTAGTTAGCGTGGACTTTTCAACATTGGCCTATTCTCAACTTAATGTGCAAGTACAAACACAATAATGCATTGCGAGGCACAAATTACTGTGCGTGTACTTCACGTACCATAACACGAGAGTTGTTGTGTTCCGCAAAGCAAGAGAAAGACGTCCACATTCCCCACCACGATTACCTCAAACTTATCGTCACATATGTCGGCCCAGCCCTTCACGGCTCCGACAGGCCAACCCAATATTCATCTCTCCAACTCTTAAGAGCAAGAAATCGTGATCAGGTTGCTATGGGACTTGATCTTACACGTGGCATAATCCTAGATATGTACCTTAAATCTGTACTCTCCTTGTTCCGTACTTTTTTTTAGAGAACCAAACCTGATCCTGACCATTGTTATTATTATTATTATTATTTTTGTTTTTTAAAGTTTGCTTTTGGGTTGGTTTGTGGCATTGTGCTTTGAAATTTTCTAAATTTAGGCGAAAAAAAACCTATTAAGTGGTATGTCCAAAACAAGCACACCTAGACAAACTCTTCCTTTTTCTTTCCATTTTAGAAGTATCCCTCTGTCTATGAATGTTAGATTGTTCTATTTCTTTTTAATGAAAGAATATTTTCATATAGTGTTGTTATTATTCCATTCAATTATTATGTTCCATTTGCAGAATTTTATTAATTGAGTGTTGGATGCTACCAATTCTTGCTAACCCTTTTTTTTTCTTTTTGTTACCAATTTGAAGCAAACTTATTATTTAAGTAACAATTTTTTTTTTTTAAGAATTAAACTATATGCAGTGGTGGGTTCAAAAAAACTTTTTTTTACTGGAATTAATATTATTGATAAATGAGTTTCCGGCGAACAACTCTTCTCAAAAGGTGCTAAATTGGGATCTCATTATAATTGAAGATTTTTATTGTTCCAGAGGATCTTGGAAAATTAGGAACCGGAAGCCCTCCTTTTTCTGCCCGCTATTTGGTCTTAAGAACGCTGATTTTAAAAATGAGTGATTGCTGAATAATAAAAAAAAAATTAAATAAATAATGGTGGACTTAATATGTATCAATTAATTTTGTGAAATTGGATTCTAACAGTCACTCATGTACACGTTCATTTTATGCATCGAAAATGTCAAACTTTTAAAGACTTGGTCTATTCAATTTGCAGTTTAATTTTTTATAAATTGAAACTTGTAATTTACAAATTGATAAATGTATGTAGTACTATCTTCGTACATTTATTTTAATTTTTATCTAATACGACATTTAATGAGTGTTGAAAATTAATTATGTATTAAAAAAGAAAGAATAAAGTAATGTAAAATTAAATTAGCTGGATTTAATACGACTCAATTGAATACACATATAAGATAAATTTCATTTTTTATTTAATTATATGAATTAAAAAAATTTCACACATATAAAGAAATCAACTAGCTAGGTCTAGATTATATATAGTATAATTTTCTTCTAATTAATCTAGATGTTATTCTCCATCACATCCAATAATTTGAAAATCACAAAGCTTTATACGTACCACAAAAATTAGAAAATTTTTTATAATGCATTAATATCTTATTAAAGTTTAGTATTAATCAATCAATTAATTATACTAATTTCAGTACAATTTCAATACGACTTCCTTAACTAGCTTAGCTACCCATGTAATTTCTACATTTGGAAAGGTGTAAATCATTGAAATTGATAGTAATGGGCATTGAAAATGAAAGATTAAAATCTTAAAGTGTAGTAGATAATCTCAATTAATTAAGTAAGTAAGTAATCATTAATCACTTAAACATGCATGGGATTAGCAAGAGCAAAGCAAAACAAGTAAAGGCTATAAAGCCAATTTCAAAACACGTGTGGTAGTAGTAGTAGTCAAAGAATACAGCAACAACTTCACGTGCTTGCACCAATCTCTTCATCAAAGTGCCCTCCTCTCCTCCACCACCACCACCACCACCACCATCACCATCAATTCCAACTCACATATCACAACAATCTATAATTGCACCTACCTAAAAGTTCCTGTGTTTGTTCTGCACTTTTTTTCATTTATTTTTGAAACTTTAAATCTTTTCCCACTTTTTTTTAATTAAAAAAGAGAGAGAGAGATTGCACGAGAAATAAATGGATCATCATCGCTTGAGTTATTATTCTTTATAACTCAGAGCGCATTTTCAATACTAATGTGAATTTGCATTTATTTAATTGTGATATTAGAAAAATGAAAAAGATTTTTTTAAAAAATATTATTTAATACTAATGTCTATTTGGTATGTTAAAAAAATAAATAGACATTCTCAACCACGTTTTCTATTTCTAAAAGGTGTCTCATGAAATTTATTGCTCTATAGTGACTGACTGCATATTAAATTGTGGACCTGAAGAAAAAAAATAGAAAGATAATGCAAGAGGATATGAAAGTAGTGCATTAAATGCTAATCATGTATGATCTAATTGATCTTTGCAAAAATATATTAATATTAAATTAAAAATAATATAGTCATTTACTCAATAAATTATTTTAATTTAAATAAATTTAACAGTTTTCTTTAAGAGATTTGAAATTTGAAAGGTATTAGTACATTTTATGAACATATGTTGCACATATCATGCATTATTAAAGAATTCTGTATACATACCCGAAATGTGTTGCTTTGTCACAAAGTTGGAAAGCGGCGTCGGCGTAAGCATAAAGATATAAAACGTTATCCTTTATGCATTTTCATGACAACATTAACTGATTAATCATGCGGTTTACATTAAATTCTCCTTGAATAGTTAAATTATATTCGAATTTGAAAGTAAATATTACTATTTGATCAATTATACCTCAATATGATTTTAAGCTCATATTAATATTAAATCTAAGTAATGACTTCGATATTATTAAATAAAAATTGTATATTAACATAAAGCAGGTTAAAATTATAAATACATGGATGAATAATAATAATATATGATTTTATTAGTCTTCTCACTTGTGTAACGAATGAAAAGTTATAAGTTCGAGTCTCCTGAGAAGCGGGAGAGAACTTCTTACGGCATCTAAAAAAGTCGAGATTTTTTACGGTTTCCATTTTGATAGAATATAAAATGATCAATTATTACATCATGATTGACATAAATACGATGTAAGTTAATCAAAAATTTCAATTAATTATCACATCCATTTTCTATTTTTGTACTAATTTTCAACGACACGTAAAATAATGTTGAGGAAAAAATGCAACGGTTTTAATTATCAACCTCAACATGAGACGGACTATTCTTGTGGAGTCCGTTGTTGAATGCAAGATATGGGCAAGCATTTAATTGAGGCGGCCTCAAGAAAATCCCGACACGTTAGGCCTCCAAGATGGACTTTCCAAGGAGGGCTCCATGCCATCTGACGGTCTTGATTTTCCCAGGTGGCCTCTTGTCCCCTTGCGATTACCGCCAGCTTTTATTGCAAGAAATTTTATACGTGGACAATGCTGGTTGGGTAAGTTTACAAGAGGTAGTGATTTTTGCCTTGATTCGACCTTAGTTGTCAGGTTACACGTGGCATATAACTGACGGTCACAGTATATTTGTGGGCCACACTATATCTTGGTGATCATCCTTGGAATCCGTGATATATAGATTATTAAATTGTGACGTGCCGCATCTGATCATCTTTAGCTCTGCATATATATTAAATTTAAAAAAAAAAAAAAGAAAACATTAAATGTACCTTCTTTTTACTTAGGATGAACGTAGAAGATATTTTGTCGATGAAAGAAAAAAAAAAAAAATTCCACATTGGGATATTTTTATGTAGAAATTCATAAGTATGTGGTTTAGCATATTAGTTAAAAAGAATATTTTTAAAATGAATCAGAAATCATACTTAACATTATACACTCCACATTACTATTATTGAAACATAATCATGATTTGATGATTTGAGTTGTAGAAACTGAAGTGGTTGCATGTGATTGAATTGTTCCAAGTAATATGGATAAGAGTAAACTTGACGTTTGAAAAGCTAGGGGTGGCAATTAGTGGGTTCGTGTTCATCTCACATTAAGTTTTAATCATGATATATGATTAATATCAATTTCAACGTCATATTTTAACTTTTATGATCATTCATATTAACTTTTATTAATATCTTTAATTAGTTAAGAGAAAGAAAAAGGTAAAATAATTTTTGTTAACTAAATTCTTAATATGCGTATTTTATCAAATTAACACAATTTATCTATTTCAATAAATTATTAAGTAAATTGATTATAGTACCCTTAATTTAATATTAATTCTCTAATAAAACCATTAAATTGAAATAAAAAATATTGGTAATATACTAAGGGTAAATATGAAAAAAAAAACATTTATTACTTTTTGAAACCATAGATATGATAAATATTTTGGAACAAACAATTTTATCAAATATAACAAGTATTATGGAAATGATGTAGTAATTTTTAAGGCCTAAATGTTTATGTGGCAATATATTAAAATATGAAAGTAATGACGTGACATTTTATTATTTTCATTATGATTAATATTTTTTATATTTAATGAAAATTAATTTTTTTTATTAAATAATGGATTTATAAACTAATAAATCTTATAGAATATTTCATTATACTTAATATATAATAAACATAAAGTTCTTCGTTAAATAGTTTTTATTTTATAGAAAAAATTAAAGGAGTTATAACAAGGTCATAATTAATAAAAATTAATTAAATTAAGAAATAGAATTAAAATATTAATTTCATTTCACTAAAATTTATATCATTAAGATTAAATAGTTTTATATTTCTTTTATTTTGAATATATGAGAATTTCAAAGAGAAAAAAATAAATAATTAACTAAGTATATCAATTGAATATCAGTAATTTAATTATAATAATTAATTGTGTTAATTAACATTTCAGTTTAATATTTGAGAATTTCAAAAAGAGAGTATAATTTTACCCTTCTAAATTTAATTAAAAATACATAAGCAAATTATTTAAATTAAAGCAATATAAGTATAAATTAAAGTAGTTTTATTGAAAATTACATTTAATTTAATTCAAAAATATAAAAATATACAATCTGGGCATCGCGCGGGTACATGAATAGTACTTATTAATTTAATTATATTACCCTTTTGCTCACCTAATTAATCTAAGAGGAAAAAAAATAAAAAATTAATAGGAAAAAAATAATAAAGTGATAAAATAAGTTTTAGAAAATTTTAGGGAAATGTTACTGTGTTTAATAAAGATAAAAATAATTGAAAAAAAATTATTAATACAACTTAATCTTCTTAAAGCCACATTTAATTGAGAAATCACCTACTACTACTGGGCTTAGACTCTCCCTGCTGTCAAGGGTTATGGTCTTTTTATCTTGGGCCTACTGAGATGCGCTTTTTAAGAAACTATGAAAAGCTAATTAAGTATTTTTAGCCCAACTCCCTCACTCCTTCGACCATTTTATGCTGGGCTGTGAAAGAAAAAACTTTACTTGAGATTGAAGATACCTCTTCACCAGGGATTTTTCAAATAAGAGAAACTGAATATGAAAAGAAAATATAAAAATAATGAAACTATTTAAAAAAAAAAAAAACAAATGAGGTACCTGTTAATATTAAATGTAATGGAATGAAGAATGAAATGAAAAATAGAAATATAAATTTCTTTTCCTGTGTTTGGCATGCGGGATAGAGCAGAAATTCTAATATCTATTTCTTCGTTTAATTAGAAAAATAATATGATGAATTGCTAAAAAGACTAAAATATTTTTAAATAGCAATATTATTAAATAATTTAATTTATTAAGATAGACAATATCTTTTCTTCTAAAAAAAAGAGAATTATTTCCTTTTTCCTCTTCATATTATTTATTAGTAACTCAATTATTCTGATTCTTCCAACTTTATAATATAAATATTGCTTCTCATTCTTTTCCTTCTGTCCCAACTTGTGGCAATCATTTATTTATCACTAATTAAATCATATAAAGAATCAAATTCCCAAATTTGGTCTGTGCATTCATCATCACAAACTTGCCATGTGGGTCCATAAATAACTGATATAAAAAATAAATCAATGGCCAGGATTTCATTTAAGAATCACACTACCAATCCGTCCTGCTATAAAATTTTCCCGCGCTTTCAGTAACCGACCCGCGAAATTTAAAATGGAAAACAATTGTGGATAATATTAAGTGGGGCCACGTTTCAAGTCCACGTAGACAAATGGGTTCCCTATTTCGACACGTGGATGTAAATTATTGCTTCGGTGTAACTCTCTCCACCACAAATTCGGTGTCCCTCGTCCAGAACCCTCTACCGAGTTTGAGTTTCTTTCTTGAAATTTGAAACTCCCAATCTTTAATATTTATTTATTTTCCAAAAATATATAAATAATACATAACCCACCAAACAAACATCGATTCTTGTTTTCGTTTTCTTGTTTGCGATGGAGAAAGAAGGGTCTTGTGATGGTTGCGCCACCCCTAAACGCAGGGAATGCAGGATACCAGAGCCGAGGGAGTGTCCGCCGCCGCCAAAGAAAAGGCCGTTGAGAGTTGGAAAGAAGAAGGAGCCTCCCAAGAACGGGTATTTTCAGCCTCCTGATCTTGAGCTTCTTTTTGCTATGAATTCAAGAAACCAAGCTTGTGCCTGATTAGAGTTGGTTGTTTGGGTTGATCATTTTGATTAAGAGAAGCTAGAACTGTACGTAGATACAGTTTGTAAATACACTATCTTGCTTTTGCTTCTCTGTTTTTGCTAACTTCTGATCAACTTATGGTGTAAAGTAAATTATATGCACTCGCATGTTCCGTGCGAACGATTACGTCGCCGTTTTGTTCAATCTTAATTATGCAATTTTTTGTTCCCTGTAGTTTTTCCAAACCCTGATAGGAACTTGTCATCATGTCTATTTGTTTTAAAAAATTGCGGGAATTGAATTTATTTCATTTGTTATTTATTTTCCATAATTTTTTTTTTGCAATGCTATTGAAAATTATATTACAATACGATAAAAATAAACCTATCAATTAGAATTACAGCTGTTCATCAAAGGACATCTGAGGACAATTAGAATTAATTATGACTATAATAATAAGTTCATTTTAGAACGGTCTATGAAAAGGTGGGCATGACCAGTATGAGAAAGAAATATGGAATTTATAATTATAAATACCACTTAAAGGCAGGAATGGCTGAGTTGAGAATGGAGTATGGAAATTTTAGGTCTCAGGCCATCAAATGGCTAAAGAATGGTTTCCTACTTTCAGTCGTTTTGCTGCGATAATAGTCTAAAAATTAAATTTGTGTGTCGTTGGCGTTTGCGTCTTCCTCGCTGTTAGGTGGGCTGGGCCTGATGGCCTGAATTAGCCTTTCTCATAATTTAGTAACTTTTTTAAACTAATTAGTAACTTTGAACCAATTTTCTCTTAACTTTTTTTTTTTATTATTGTTTAGCTTACAATATGTATTTCTGAAAGTTTTTTTTTTACTACTTTTAACATTTTTAATTTCAATAAAAAGGAAGAATCTAATTTCGTTTAGAATTAATTAAAATTTTAATTATTTAAAAACAATTTCGTGTTAAAAAATTAGGTACTATAATAAAAAAAGAATTTGATTTTGTTTCAGATTTAGAATTCTTATTTTCGTTTTTAATAAAATAAAAATAACAATTATTTTTTATTATTCAAAAATATTTAAAAATTAAGTGAAAAAATAAAAAATGTTGAATTACATTATTATCTAAAAAATGAATAAAAAAAGAAGATAAAAGATAGTGACTGTATTCAAATATAAATAGGTTAACGCTTATCCAATTAATATGATGGGTACATCCACTAACGAGTTGTTAATTAGGATGGTAAATATTATTTATGAGAGTGGTAAATAATTTTAATTTTGTAAAACAAGAATCACACAACTGATTTGTTAATTAAAATAATATAATTAACTATTTAATTACACAACAATCACAAATTTTGAGCGTGGGTTTACAACTGGATCCAACCATTCCATAAAGCAACATTAATTGGGTGTCAGCTGAGCAAATCGGTAAAAATTTACCGGTTAAGTGGGTTTTAAATTTTTCTGTCATATTTTTAAAAAGATATTCATTTTATTAGGACGTCTCGAAGGTTAAGGATGATAGAGGAAAATGGGTATAAGTCTAGGGACACCAGAGTAAAATTAAGGCATGTTTCTCATAAACCACGAAAATATCCATTATCCTTCACTAATTCACTTCTCCAAAATAGTGTTAGCCACTGTGTCTCCTCCGTTGTTCTCTTCTATTTTTCATTTTTTCTATTTTTTTTATTCACTACACGCACACATCCGGATCGATTCCTTTGATCTGGAGGAGAGCGGAGAGATACTTTGAATATCTCCCAGATTAGCTGTTCAAAATCCAGGTAAGTGCGTATTTTCTTTGGCAAATACTGTAATAGAGGTCATAGGACTCATGAATTTTTCTTTGAATTTTTCTCGTTTTGAACGTACTCTTTATTTCCTCCTCCTTTACATTTTATAGTCAATAATATGGTCAGAACTATCTATGATTATTGTTCTTCATCACGTATTGTTTGATGTGTGAAGGAGAGAAATCATTTGGGATATTTCGTTATCATCTCTGTTTTGATCTATTTGCTCTTTTAACTGGTACACGTTGATTGCCTTCAGGCCCTATCACATATTTGTTTCTTTGAACCCTGTTTAATGCAGTCTTAAGGTCTTCAGGTGCTTGTGCATTCTTCTCCCTGCAAACATGTACTGATGATGTACATGCCTGTAAGCTTCTGCACATAAAGAATATGGAAATGAGTCAGTAGCATTAGATTAAGTTTGAACTTAATTGATGAGGTGAAGTGGTGAATATGATGCTTCACTTGGAATGCACTATTTTTTTAATTGAAATGTTAATAGAGAATGAAGATCAATCTTTGGTGACTAGCGGAAACATATACGTGCTGCGTAATGCTATAGTCTGGTGGCCTTGATTTAGTCTTTGCCAATTCTTATCAGTAGAAGGAATTTGCATTCCATATTAAATATTGAATTAATATGGTAGTATATTTCGTCTAATGTAATTACTTCGTCTTTACATTTAACATAAATATAAAATTATTTCGTCTTTACAAAAATTAAATATAAAATCCCTTTATTTTGTCTTGTTACCCAACATCAGAGATATGATATAATAATTAATTATCTATGCATTTATTTAAAAGATAATTTTTATAAATTATATCCAATAAATTAAAAAACTGTAATTTTTTGACTGACTTAAGGGTTTTAGGACATTTTAAATTTTATTAAGGGTGATATAGAAAATCTTATTTTTCCTTCTTATTTTCGCATTTATATAGATTAATTAAATTTCATTAATTAATAATAATAGCTTTCCTATCCTGTGGGCTTAAAATATTCTCTTCTGAACATTGATGAGTTGGGCCGGGCTCATTTGCAATTGTTGCATTTTATTATTATGAATTTCAGCTATTCAGGTTCTAACTTGGGCCAACATATGAATCCCCGCTCAGAAAACCCAATTCAAACAGAAACGTTTCTCCGCTCTGGGCTGTTTCGCGGTCGTCCGCATCGTTAAGGTATTGCGTGCCCGTCATCTCCGTTTTCTGGGGGATTCAATTTCAATTTCAATTTCATTTGCAATTTTACATTCTGAAGACAATTAATTTAGGGTTTTGGAAAGGGGAACCTAGAAAAATGCCTCGATACAAAAAAGATCCTCCCGTAATTCGCGTTTATACTGTCTGCGATGAATCAAGGTCATTGTCTATTGTCTCAAACGCCATTGGAACTCTCATAATTTCAATTAATATTAACCCTTTTTTATTTTCTGGGTATCAGATATTTGATTGTGAGAAACGTTCCCGCTTTAGGATGCGGCGATGAGTTGTTGAAACTTTTTGCTACATATGGAGACATTGAAGAGTGAGTTCTTTTCTCCTCCTGTGTTTTCGTTTCCATTAATTTCCTCACATAGATATTTTAAATTTTGTTATTTTGTTATTTTTTTTCAGTTTTAAACCTATGGATGCTGAAGACTCTGAACCATTTACTGATGTTTACTGGATCAAATTTCGTTTGGTTAGCAATGCCAGGTGATTGGAATTGAGATTGTTAATCATTTTTGGTGGTAATAATTGAATGTAGCAGTATTTTTGAATCACTTTTAGTTTACAGGTTTGCAAAGAGAAAATTGGATGAGTTTGTTTTTCTGGGGAATAAATTGCAGGTCTCGTATGCACCTCAGTTTGAGAGCCTTTCTGATACAAAGGACAAGTTAGAAGGAAGAAGAAAGGAAGTACTCGCAAGATTGAATTGTCAGTTTCTATATCTTTTAATTATATACCTATGAATATAATAATTCTTGCATTTTGTTAATTAGTGTCTTATGTATATTGTCTTATCTCATTTCAGCTGGAAGATCCAATGGGCTTAAAGTTCATAGTCCGGTTGTTTCAAGTGAGACTTCATTGCTTGCAGCTTCCTCACAGACTGACTACATTTCTCAGCATATAAACTCCAACGGGGTTTTGTAATTTTTTTAAACTTGATATCCTATTATCTGCTGTAGAAGCTTTCTTGGTGGTTTAGGTTTTTTACTATATTGGATTTGATAATAAGTCTATATCTTGCTTTTTGAAGGGACTCTGTAGGATCACAACATATAAACAATCCTCCTATAGCACGGGTTTCCTCCGACCAGGTTTGTTGCTCCTGTTTTACTGACATTTGGATACTCTCTCTTTTTTCTTTTTCTTATCCTATCTTTTTCTAGGATGTATTTTAAGGTCCATAACTGTTTTCTTATGTTATTAGGTGCATAGAAATATCCTAGGTGTTTTGGCCTGATAAATTTAAGTGATTTGAATGGCTTGATTACGGTTTGTTGTACAATGGGTAGGTTCGTGATTGGATGAGCTCTCCTGATTGCCTAAACCCTATTTTGTATTTGAATTGCAGAGTCAAATTTCAACACATAAAATGCAGCGCTTATCTGTGAAAATTTGTGTTTAATGCCTGATTAATAAGATAAATCATTGAAAATTCAACATTACTTTTACGCTTGTGGAGGCTGTTTATAATTTTCATTATTGTCTTTATTCACAGGAATATTTCCCTTCAGACTCGATGAATCAAACTGTTAAATTGGTCAGGGAAAAACTTAACAAGGTGATTAATCTGCATGCTATTCTTTTAAAAATCTTTTGTTGAATCTTATAGAGATTAATTCCTCTTTGTATCTTATAGATTCAATCGAGTACTGAACATATACAAGGTGGGTCTGCTCCCAAGAAGACAAGAATTGACAATAGAAGAAGAATCTAATGGAACTATTATGATATTCAGAGTTTTGTTTTTGGACTAGTTTCAGCTGCCCTTGACGTTCTGTCGCTACTATGAAATGATAGGTACTACAAAATGGCTGATTGTTTTGAGCTCTTTTTGTGTAAAATGTACATAAACAACTGCTTGATGCAACTCTGATTTATTTATGAGTCAGAAGATCATTTTGCCCATGAAATGTATTTCTCTTTTTTGAAACAGAAGCAATTTGAAAATCTACAAATTATATATTTTTGATGCAATGAGAAGGTAGATTAAATAGAAGCATGAGTTTGAAATGAAGCTAATCAAAATCAAATCACTGGTTAACAACTAATTTTTCAGGTAAGGAAACCCTTTAACATATCTCACAGCACGAAGATTGTAGGTAACTATTTGAGTGATTTACTCTGTAATTTTGGACAATTATACTTGAACACTAGAAGTTTTGATCAACTGGAAAGACGCCTATTAACATTTCACAGTCTTTACATAAACTAAATGCCTACAAGGCATTAACAACATGCACACCTCCTTGGATTTGTAAGCTCTGCAGGTCATGTGATCCTTCAAGCCGCCTTGGTAATTCCCAGAGAGAGCTGAGAATGGAATATGGAATTTTCAGCTCTCAGGCCATCAAATGGCTAAAGAACCATTTCCTAATTCATTCGTTTTGCAGAGATAATTGGTTAACCCTTTGTTTGGAACTTATGGCATTATACAAAATTTGTATAGAATTTATTTAGAAATCTATATTTTTATATTTGTAATGAAAAGAAACGTAGATTTCAATTTTTGAAATTCAATTCCTCGGAATTAAATATATAATTAAACTAAATTTCACAAAAATTGGATCAATTTTTATGACAAAACTACCCTTCTCCTCCTGCAAAGTCAATTTTTCAATTTTTACTTATTTAGTTTATCGACTAAAACCATTTAAAAATTTATTTTTTTAGAAAAATATTTTTTTATTATTTTTTTATTATTTTAATATTTTTTTTAGCATTTTGACTATTGAGGAGAAATATTCAAATTAAATATACATTTATCACTAAATTAACTGTAATAATTTTATTAATATTGTTTTTTTTATACATTTATTTTAATAAAAATATTAAAAAAGTTATATAGCATAACAAAAGTTATATAGAGCATAAAAAAATATAATTTAGTATTTATTATTTATTTTTTATGAAAATTAATTATTTCAAGGATTATTTTTAGAAAATAAAAGCAAATGAAATTTTTCAAATATTAAAATTTTAAAAAGTTATATAGCATAACATAAATATAATTAGTATTTATTATTTATTTTTTATGAAATTATTATTTCAAGGATATTTTAGAAAATAAAAGCAAATGAATTTCAATTATTAAAATTTATTCCATTATGTGAAGTTCAATTAAATTACATATTATAAATTAATCATACAAAACATGAAAATTCATTCACAAATATAATTTTTTTTGAAATAAATTTTATATTTTGAATTTATTTATTCCAAACGGATGGTAAAAATTAAATTTGTGTGTCTGCTGATAACTTGCGTCTTCCTCACTGTTCGGTGGGCTGGGCCTGAGGGCCTGAATTAGCCTTTCTCATAATTTAGTAACTTTTTAAAATTAATTAGTAACTTTGAAACAATTTTCTTAACTTTTTTTTTTATTTTTTAGCTTACAATATATACTACAGATAGCTTTTTTTTTTTTTAGTATTTTTAAAAATTTTGGTATTAAAAAAGTCAGATAATTTCAATAAAAAGGAAGAATCTAATTTCGTTTAGAATTAATTAAAATTTCAATTATT
Source organism: Jatropha curcas (assembly GCF_014843425.1). The sequence continues at coordinate 923,818 of NW_023590627.1, read as the reverse complement.
TAAAAACAATTTTCATGCTAAAGAATTAGATACTTTCAATAAAAAAAAGAAGAATTTGATTTTGTTTAAGATTTAGAATTCTTATTTTCGTTTTTAATAAAGTAAAAGTAACAAAAGTATTTCTTATTATTCAAAATCTTTAAAAATTAAGTGAAAAAATAAAAAATATTGAATTACATTATTATCTAAAAAATAAATAAATAAAAAGATGATATAAGATAGTGACTACATTCAAATATAAATGGGTTAATGCTTATCTAATTAGTACAATGGGTACATTCATTAATAAAATGTTAGTTAGGGTAGCAAGCGCTTTCAATCCCCTAAAAGTAAGAATGCAAGTTCAATTCCGAAAACTTTTATGCTCCTTATCCCGAATGGAATAATATAATTAAAAATTAAAATAACCACTTTAAATGTAATGAGTCTAACCACTTTTTGTTAATTAAAATAATATAATTAACTATTTAGTTATCCCTCAGAATAGAATAGAATAATAGCTAATAGTATTAATACAAAAATTAATCCTAGATGAATTAAAATATTAACCTACATAAAATTATAAATAAATAAATATTTCTTTTTTTTATATAAAAAAAAGGCAAACAAGCGGCGCAAACTATCATTATTCGTTAAGAGAGACCCCAAGAAGAAGAGTAGTAGTGCAAGCCATTATATATATTTTCTGTTGGACTATACTTTATATAATTAAACACACTAAGAAAAAAAAATTAATTAAGTTAATCATGTCAGTATCGAGTTAAACCAAAATTGATTCTCCGATTAAATTATTAAAAAATAAAAGAAAGAAAGGGTCACTTTCTGATGCGTGTTTAGCTTTACACGTAGCCCACACGTTGTGATGCCAATTAGCAGCTAATTAGAATCATGATTAAGCATAAAGTATCGTCTCTTAATTAATCAAGTGCCACTTATTATGAATTGCGCTTCGCTTTTTTCCTAAAACTCGGATTTGATGCCACTCCCATCACATTTTATACACGTTTGGACACAATTATAGTATGGTCGAATTTTTGTTTTTTAGTCATTGTTCTTTATAGGTTTGCTATGCAATGAAATCAATCTTTTTTTTTTTTTTCAATAATTTAATGGTAAGTTACTGTAAAGTCCATGAAATTTGACTTAAATTACTATATCATATTTATCATTCGGAGAAAATTGATGTTTGGCTTTATTAAACTACTCAATTCTCTAGTCTAATAAAGTATATTTTCTGGATATCGAACTTTTATTCTCATATCTACAGGAATTAAAACTCGCTTACTACCCTAATTAAAATGCCCTAATTATGTACAATATTTACAAATGCTGGCCTTAGTCTCAATTTGTCCTTCCTTCAATTCTGTTATATTGTTATATTGAACCTTTTATTTAGGCTTAGTTTTTTGAGTCGCCATCAACAATCATATATTTTATAGGAAAAAAATACAGTATGATCTCCGTGGTTTTGTGAAATAAAACTAGTTTGTCTCTATTTTTTTTTAAATATGCTAATTTTCCTTATGTTTTACTTTTATTACACTACTAGGTCATTTTTTCAATTTTTTGCATCTTTTCTGTTAAGTTAACAAGAAAACACACAGGTCAAAGGAGAGATACTAAAATACTATATCAATCAAAAAAATTAATTAGTCCGTCGCTGTGTTTTTAAAAATAAAAAGGTTATTTTCATTATTTTATAATTTACTTAACAAAAAAATATAAAAATTATATAAAAGAACCTTATAGTCTGACGGAAGTAAATTATAAAAATATTTTAATCTATTTTAAAAAAAATAATGATAGACTAATTGTACTATTAATAATTCTTTAAATTAACTATAAATATATGAATATAAACTATTGAAAGCAATTAATAATATATTCTAATTGAACGCTGAAATTGTAAAAGTACAGTTAGAGATGTAAATTCTTAATCAAGAGATCTAAATTATTTTGAAGTTAATTAATTAATAAAGTCCAGTGGTACCTATACATTGCCAATGAGTGGAATAAAATGAAGCGAAATAATTATTTCTTCTGTCAGCTATATTAAACTTTTTAAATTCTTTAGTCGAATTTAGTCTAGTAGTCAAAGTGCACTAGATTCTATTCTGGTGATCACAAATCAAGTAGTAGAATATGCATCTTGAGAAGTGGCTTTAAAACATAATCATTTTCCGGTCTTAAAGGGATTAGTCTTTCATATAATACTTTAAACAGAGAATGAGAGGACACCCTTGATAAAATCGAAAAAAAAAAAAAAAAGAAAACTCTTCAATTCTTTATAAAATTATTTTTTATATAAGTAATTGATTTCATTTATGCAAAACATAATTATTTGATTTGTACTCCATTCTTCTACTTTATTCTCAATGAATATCTTTTTTATTTTTCTAAAAGAACAATTAAATCAAGGAATTATCTATGCTGAGGTGTATGGGCACAACTCATACATCAACTCAATTAAAAATAACTTTTTTTTAATCAAACGAGGATATTTTTAATGATACACTAAAAAAATAAAATAGTAAAAATTCTTTTTCAATTGGTTCAGGCATATGAATAATTTTGTATATTATCCAAAATTTTAAGTCATTCTATATAGAATGTTTTTATGATGAGTAAGAAAAGGAAAAAGAAATAATCTGATAAATTGCTAATCAAGAGATGTAGCGAAATTTCAGGTGACGGAGTCTCTAATTGGAAAAGGTTGATGAGGTGAGATATAGGTGTGGTGTGGTAAGCGAGAATCATTTGAGAGAACAGCATTACATATCTGGGGTCATATCATTCTTGATTTGCCCCCACAGTCCACATGAAATGCTTTCTTTATTTTTTATTTTTAAGTAATATATATCTATAAAAATGATTTAGACTTTCAACCAGCGAACAATTAGGTCAGTTTAATATTAAAATTATCAATAGTTTTGAATTTTGATAAAAATACAGAATATTATTCGGTTGGGAATTTTAGTATGAGCTTTAAATTTTATTTTTTTTTAAATCAGATATTTTAAATAAAAAAACTATATTTTAGAATACTGTATCTTTTTATCAATAATATCTGCTCTGTTTATAATATCAATATTAAGGCACAATTTAGTGCATAATTTTTTTTTTTTTTTTTTTTTTCATAATATCGGCCTCTGTTTAATAATATCAATATTTAAGGCACAATTTAGTGCATAATTTTTTTTTTTTTTTTTTTTTTTTTTTTTTTTTTTTACGTAATAAGGAGGTATAATCCTTTTTTATCTATAGTATAAAGATTTTCGCTTTTTCAAGCAAAGTGTTCTTTGGAGATCAAATTTATCCATTCTCATCTTGATGGGAATTAATATCGATCACCGTGGTAATAGATAGACTTGAGTCCGGATAAATTTTTTATATATATAAAGGTCCCTTGGTGACGTGCGATTAGTTATTCTTACTCAACTCTCAAAAGCAGCAAGCTTATCTAATTTGTTACTTTGTGTATAATTGTATTATATCTTAGTAGTTCTTATTTGGACACCTGTTTATTTAGAAGTGGGCTATGTATGGACTCCTTAAATCTTTATTAATTACTCAATTAATTATTCAACTTGTATATATGTTAACTTAGACCAATCATATCTAATCTCTTCTCTCTATATATACCCTCTTTTTCTATCTGAACAATCCTCAATCGCCGTCTCCTCCATTTATTGTTGTGGGCCAAATAATTCTTTCTGCTACATTGCTTATCCATTTCTGCTTTTTACCCTAGTTCTTAATTATTTAATCTAGATAAGTGGATCTATGTTTTAGGTACCTGAACAATGATTTACTGAGGTGGGTTTTGTTTTGATCAAATCATTAGCTTTTCTTTTCTTTCTTTCTTCTTTAAACCTTTGGGTTAATGGGTTCTGTTGCTTTAAAATTAAGTTTAGGGTTTAAGGTTAGTTCAATACTTTGCTTAATTTGCATGAGCAGACCTCAAGAACCATCATCAGTCAGTATTGGCGGATGCAGCACCATCAAGATTCACAACTCCACGGCGGAGCTACGGTGGCCCTTTCTTATATATGAATATGAGAATCTTGATGATGCTGCATCAGCAAATATATGACTTCACATAGGTATAAACACTCGTATATATAGATTTGCTCGATCAAGTTCAACTCACTTGTGCTGATCAGTCACAGCCCATAATATTCCAAATATCATTAAGGTAAAGTTTCTTTTACATAATCTCAAGTTAATTATGGGTTTTGCTGATATAGCATGCACATGCTTTTCCAATATATATATATATATATATATATATATATTCACTTACCTCTTGCTTGGTAGAGCTTATCTGCTATAAGTTTACTTTTTTTTTTTTTTTGATATATATATTCACTTACCTCTTGCTTGGTAGAGCTTATCTGCTATAAGTTTACTTTTTTTTTTTTTTTAATATACAGTTCTCTCATATTTCAATAAGCTAGTTTTACTTTACTGTTCTAACTTTCAATAAATCTATTCAAGCTAGTTAGCTAGGGTTTTCTTGAAAGTTAACATGCTTGTATTTACATTTTGTGATGTTAGATTGTTCTTGAATTTTCAGGCCATAAGAAATAACGATTTCTAGTACACTGGTTAAAGAGCATATAGGTACACATATGCTGTGGATAATAATATGTACTTAACAATATTAGAATCAAAGCAGAAATAGTTGATTTTATGGTTCACTAATATGTGGTGTTTGTCTGTTTCACTTCTGCAACTTTTTTTTTTTATTTAATCATGAGGTGTCCAGACTCATATCCGTTTAACATCCTATTATTTTCCGTTTATCTTAGACTCATGGGAGCTGGCCCATGGGTGCAACTTTTCTTCATTGACGTGGGTGTGGGTAGATACGCATAGATATGATGGGATATATTTCTGGTAAGTTGAATATTTGTACTGTATTTTTTCTTTTACCAATATTTGAATTATAACTCATATATTTACGGGAATGAGATTTTGAAATTATTATTGGAATCAAAATCAAAATCATATATTATAGAAAAACAATCTTTTTAATTGTAATTCTTTATTGGCTGGAGCTGTTACCTCCATGATTATCTACAAACCCTATATCTTAGAAAGTCTTTTCCTATATATGTTTACTTTCAAAACTAGCGTTTGAAAGTGTTTCTCTTTATAATTATATAAATTATAGTGCACTTGTCAATTTAGCCGTTAATTCCACAAAACATCCACATCTCTGTGACCTTTTATCCTTTCATATTTACGAATTTTGCTAATATTGTATCACTCTCTACACTACTAATAACATTTTAATTTTGGTGTTTCTCGATTTCTTACTAATAGTTTAGTCTATGATTTAATATCTATCACTACAAAAAAAACGCCATTTTGCGACCGACAAATCGGTCGCAAAATGGCAAAAATCGGTCGCTATTTATACTTTGCGACCGAAATCGGTTCCTATTTAAATCGGTCGCTATTTGTACTGTGCGACCGACTTTTGTCGGTCGCAAAATCACTGGTCGCAAATATAAATTGCGACCGATGAGAAAATCGGTCGCAAATCAGAGACCGATAAGTCGGTCGCAAAATTGAATAATCGGTCGCAACTTTTGGTCATGATTTAATTGGAAATTCAGTCGCAAATTTGGTCGCAGAATATCGGTCGCAAATTTTTAAAATCAGTCGCAAATCGGTCGCAATTTATAAATTCAAAAATTTTTTTTTGGTATCAAATCGGTCGCAAATCGGTCGCAAAAATGAAAAGGGAATAAAAAAAATTAAATATTATGAAACCAAAAATTTTTCTACAACAGCCTGTGAAAGTTGACATACAATGCATATATACACACAACGCAATTCAAGAACAGTATAAAATGTATTTTTATTGTTTCTGAAACAAATTAAAAAAATGAAAATACAAATGAAAAAATAAAAATCGGTGTGGGCTCACGACCTAATTCTTTAGCCTGTAATGAATTTTTATGCATGATATATTAATATATATATTGTCCTTTCATTAAACATCAGTTTCTTGCAAAGGGACTAGTTCACTTACTAATAATCGAGCTGTCTCTATAGCAGATATAGATCCGCCTGTGTGTCGCGAAGGTCCTGCTCCATCCCCGCCAGTCTCACTGCGCCTGTTTTGTGCAAACATCTCCCGCTTTCTCTTGAATGCAGGATCCTCCCAAGCCTTTTGCCAGCTCTCCCATATCTCCTGAGACACGCACCGTTGTTTCTTACCGCTTCTTCTCATCCTATAGGTGAAGTCAGCGTATCGATCGGCGCATATCTTCTCCCAGGCTACTTTCAGCATAGCCGTAATGACTATCAATCGCAAAAGGAAAGACACTCAATAAACACTTCTATAACATTATCACAACATTCTCCAAAGGCAAAATGGCCACTACTAGGCCTCCAATCCAAACTCATCATTAACAGGACTTGCTCAAACAACAATTATCACAACAAAGTGGCACGTTAGGATAGTTAGGATAAAAAACTGCAGCACTCATTACAATTATCACAACCCTGATTCAAATTCAATTTCAATTAACCTAAAACGCAAAATTCAATTCTAGTGAGGGTTTCTTTTTAATTTTAACTTAGGCAGTAGTGGAGGAAGTACATGTTGATAATTACTATAACTAAACAACGCGCGTATTTATAAAAGCCCATAATTCTTTGGGCCCTTTAAACCATCGCCTTATTAAATTGGGCCCCAATGAGCCCACCTCTATCTTTTCTTGTTAACTAGCTGTTTAACTTTTTCTTTTTTTATTTAACTTATAATGTTAAAATTATTTTATAAAATATTTTAATTGAAATATATTGAAAGCATTTTCAAACAAGTTGTCGTTATCCATTAGAAACGGTGAAAATTATTAAAAAATAAATTAACAAAACACCACTTTTGTCAATGCAACTGTAACAACAATGACAAGTAAGTTTATTATTGAGAATGACAAATAAATTTTGTTGTGTTCAACGTATTTTATCTGATATTGACGTAAGATGTTAGACTTTGCGAAATAATTTCTGAAAGTGACATAATTATTAAATAAGAGTTGGTGCCACATTATTTCAAATTAACCAATTATTAAAAATTAATAATAAAAAATATTTAGATATTGATGTAAAATATGCTAATAGAATCCCCAAAATCAATACTTTTCCTCATCCAGGTTAACAATTACGTTTGTGAATCTTTGTTTGTTGTTTATTACAATTATAATTTTATTATCTATTAATTAATTAATTTTATTAAATAAATTTTAAAGAATTTTTTTTAATGTTATTTTGGAATCTTTGGTACGTATTGATGTTTTACCAAAACTCCCATCCCTCATTATGAGGGTTTATTCTAAGTTCATAGAAAATAAATTATTCATGTATAATTATTGATATAATTATTATATATATTTTAATAAATTTAAATGAATGCCGATTTAAATTTGTATTTTTTAATTTAAATAATTTACTTATATGATTTCAGTTAAATAACAAAAGATTGATATTATATGAATCATTACTTAAATATGATCATTTTCTGCCATAAATAAATTGAAATATTTATTATTGTAATTAAATTATTTTAATTCAACTGACATAATTATTTATTTTTTTTTCATTTGAAATTTCATATATTCAATTCAAATCCTTATTAATTTTTTTTATAATTACAGGACCATTAATAAAGATTAATGATTAATGCAATTTAATCTTAATGAAATGAAATTTATTTTATTTTATTAGTTAATCTTGATTATATAAATCCATTATTTGATTAAATGTTATTAATTATATAAACAGTCACAGTAACAATAATAATTAAATCGAAATAATAATATTAACAATAATAATAAATTTGAAAAATTAATAACAAGTACAACATTAACAATATTAATAATATTAACCAATAATAACAGTAAACCAATAATAATAAATTGAAAAAAAACACAAAAAAAATCGCAAAAAAAAAATTTCGAAAAAATAATAACAGTAACAACATTAACAATTATTAACAATTAATAATATACAGAATTAAACATAACAATAATAATAAATTGAAAAAAAAACACAAAAAGCGCAAAAAAAAAAAAAAAAAATGGAAAAAATATAAAAATGGTCACCAGCTTAACCTCAAAATGTGTCCAAACGGTCGAACGCCGTAGAGGAGTGACTGGAGCGTCAGCACCGGTGGCGGCGTCACAGTGGCTGGAGCTTCTCAGGAGGCTGGAGGCCGCTGCGGACGGCAGAGAAGAGAGGAAGAAGGAGAGGAGAAGAGAGGGAGCAGGAGAAGGAGAAGAGAGAATGAAGAAAAAGGAAATAGAAAAGAGGGCGCGTTTAAAGCCCTAATATTTGCACCGACTAATCGTCGCAAATGTCATTCTAAATCGGTCGCAAATTTTAATGTCCGACGTCGTTTAATAGCGCCAAAAATTTGCGACCGATCTTGAACTGAATATTCGGTCGCAAAAAAATCACGGTCGCCATTTATCTTCATTTCGTCTCAGATGTGGTCCCTTTTTTTGAGGCGCCCATTTTGGCGACAGAAAAACAAAGTTTCGCAAAGCGGTCTCAAAATCGGTCCAAATGCGCAGTAGATTCAGTCGCAAAACGGAAGGCAATCCCGCGCGAGTAATTCAGTCGCAAACTGAAAGGCAATCCCGCGCGAGTTTTCCGCGCTAAAATCTGTGACTGTTTACCAATCAGTCGCAAATTGGTATCCATATTGCGACCGAATTTTGTCGGTCGCAAAAATTGGTCGCAATTTGAAGTTTTTTTGTTAGTGTATGATCTTCGATAATTATTTTTTATATGAAAAAGGTAATTAGTTGGGACTCTTGACAAGTATGCACTCAATGTCAAACTTGAATTTTAAGATTTTGACTAGATCTCTGTAAAATCTAAAACTTTTATTTTGAGTATCGGTAGGATATGAGTATTACTGTTACAAACTCCAATCTGATTTTAAAAAATTATGAAACTGTTACCTGAAATTCTAAACTTAAGAGATGTGAGAAATTATGATTTTTTTAGAATTATAGCATGAAAATTAAAAGACTGAAATTTTTTTAGTAAATTATCTATAAAAAATTACAATTTGAATTTTATTGCGATATAATGCAGTCAGTTTAGTTTTCATATATTAATTTGATTTTGTTAATTTTTTTCAAGTTTTGAATTCAAAGTTCAATTTTTAATAGTTGATTTAAATTTCAGTTTCATGAGCAATGAAATAGCTCCATTATTATAACAATGGTAAAAGTAGCTATAGCTATTACCTCTCTTGGCACAAACTTGTTGGAACTTCTAAAAACAAATTCATTCATCACATATAAGGAAAATGGTTACAAAAATTTTTTAATCTTACTGAAATAATTATTCATGCATATATAATAAGTATTATGCTCAATTATGTTATCTTTAATTAATTCTTGCATGTCTTCAATCATTATCAAACTCTTCAATTCATCAATTTCAACTTCAATTACCATTATTGAAATTTAGTTTTTTTTGCTTAAAAATACTTCATATTAATTAAAAACTTAATTAATTTTAGCTTCACCTTTAATTACAACCGTAACACCCACTATTCGGTCCTGTAGAACTAGATAGTAAGTATCACATCCCGTGCTAGAAGTATGTACTGATCTATTTCATTATTTCAATAGTGCAGAATTAAGAAAATAATTTAGTTGAAAAGATGAAGTGTTGAATTTATTAACATTAGGAATTTTAGCGGAAGATGTGGTAAAAACTTATTAGCTCTAAATCCAATTGAACTTAAAATTTTTCTTTAACACAAGTTATAAACTTAATTGTTCAACGATAATTAATATAACAAAACCAGTAAAAATAAAATTCACAAAAGAATGTCCAAAAATTTACAACTACTTACCATAAACTTTGTGTTGTCTTAATATACATTGCATTTGTTACTTTCTACAGAAACTCCACCTCCAACCAAATTTTATAGAATCATCTCAAACTTCATTATCACTTGTTAGCAGGCATCCATTATACCATTATATTTGTATAAGTATTGGAACTTTCCATATATAGGATTTCTTCGGTAAAATTAGCGTTTTGGTAGCTATTAGCTGTTTTAGTAACTTTTTATAAAATTTAAAAGTTAAATGTTATATGAATTAACTTTAACTCTGTTAAAATTTGAGAGAGCATTTAGAGTTTTGATTACGTCAAAACATTATTTTTATAAATTATGTCGTTCAATAAGGTAGTATATAAAATAGCTGTCAGTAGATAAAATAACGTTTATTAAAGCATTAATCCATCTAATATTTATCATTTCCATTTTTTGATTAAAAATGTTTTGATAATTATATCCTTAATTAACTTATATTATTCTTAATTAACTTATATTAACAATAGTTTAAATTAAGTCTTTCTTTCCAATGGTTGCTAAGGTACTGGAAGCTAATATCTAATAGTTAATAGCTGTTAAAATTAAAACAGCTAATAGCTCGTAAAACCACTAACAGCTAGGGCATGGTCGATTCAGTGAACCGCCGATTCGAGATGTTTAAAATTTTGAATCGAAATCGACCCTTGAACCTCCGGTTCCGACACGGTTCGGCACGGTTCCGATAAACCGACGGTTCGAATTACGGTTCCGATTCGATTTCGGCATTACGTAAATTTTTAAAAAAATAATAAAATTTACGTAAATTTTTTAAAAATAATAAGTAAAATTACTTTTGATTCCGAATTCATAAATAAATAATAATTTAAAATGTTTTAAATTTTATTAACTAAATAAATTATTAAAAAATTTAAAAGGAAAAACTTCTATTAACTAACTTAGAACTATATTACATAAATTACCAAAATTTTGCTAACTTCACTATTATAAAGACTATTAAGATGAATATAAAATTAATGAAATGATTTGGTAAAATTATTATTTTCAAATACTAAGAAAATTATTAAAAAAAATCAAATGAAGTAAATTTTATGAATGGGAAACAAATTGGAAATTTAGAAGAAAGAATTTGGTGGAATGGATGCAAGAAATAAAAAATAAAACAATAGTAATTCAAAATTAAAGGAAAATAAAAGCAAATTAGAAAAAAATAATTGAACTATGGAAATTTGAGAGAATTTGATTGAGAATTAAGAGAAAAGTTAGGATATAATTAGTTGTGAAATAAAAATCATCAACTCATCATATTTATACCTGTTTTCTCATTTAATTAGTTTTCCAAATGTCCCCTTATAACAGAAAATAACAGCTATATATTTGGTAATTGGGAGTAAATTACAATAAATTACAGTAAATAAATAAATAAATGATTAAAAAATGAATAAAATTTATTTACCAAAAAATAAATAAAAAACACCTATCATATAAAAACCTATCCGTTACACTCATTTTTTTGTACACTTGAAAGTATTTTTTTTTTAAAAATCAATTATTCATGTACCATTTTTTGTATAAATTAAGTAAAAAAATGTGCATTTTTTTTCACCACTTTTTATAACTTATGTACCATTATACTTCTCTTCAATATAAATCAAATTAACTACAATAAAATCAAGTGATATAAATTTTTTTATAAAAATTTTAAGCTACAATTTTTTTGTGCATCCTGTTTGAACCGGACCGGAATCGTCGGTTAACCATTGGTTCCGGGCCGATTTGTGCATCCTGTTTGAACCGGACCGGAATCGTCGGTTAACCATTGGTTCCGGGCCGATTTTGGTTCATATTTTAATATTCACATGAACCTTAACCGGCCCTTGAACCGCCGGTTCCGGTTCAAAATTATGAACCGCCAGTTCCAATTCGTCTACAGTATGGTTCGATTCCAGTTAGAATCGAATCGGTGGCCATGCCTACTAACAGCTACTAAAATAGCTAGTATTGCCAAATGACTTTTTATATAAAAAGTCACATTAACCTTAAAAACTATTTCAAATGCTATATTACCAAATACTATAAATTATAATGTCAAAATGGTAAAAGCTACTTAAAAAGATGTTGTCGAACACAACCATAGTAGTACAAGAAATAAAAGAAACAAAGCAACAAATAATTGTTGAATTGAAATTTGAAAGAATAACTTTTCAAAATCAATTAAAAATAATCAAACGCATTCATACTTTATTCTAATTCACCCACAATATTTGTATCATTGGTTACAAAAATCTGTTTAAATCATACGATTCGAATAGTGAATTATATTATTCCAATAATACTAAAACAAATAATAAAACAATATTTATATAGTTTATATATATATATCCTCTTACTAAGGCTATATGTGTTCATAAAAAACTGTCATGTATGTTTCACAATTGAGTCCATCAACCTCCAGCCTTTAAATCTTTACATAGAAACATAACCATCTACAAAGCTACAAATTGTAGCTTTTGAATATTCAAATGGAATTACCATTTCAAGTTCTAAAATTAGTCTAATATCATTTAAAAATTGTATTACATTTTATTATAAATTACATGTTATAATTTCAAAAAAAAAAACCCATAATTTTTATAAATCTCTCCGGTTTTAGATTTCAGATTCAAATATAATCCATCTCTAAAAGTTGATGTTGATTTTAGGATTGGGTTTAGAATTGTTATATTCGTACTCTCCACTAACGTCCGAGATAAAACTCTTTTATCTAAACTCAATTAAAATCCTAAAATTTTAGTTAACCCGGATTTGGGTCGAGTGAATATCTATAAGACTAGATTGATTTAATAATCTCTATTTAATGTGTAAATTTGCACATAAGCATAAGGATACAACTTAAGTCAAAGGTAAGTCAATACACTATGGAGCTCAAGCTCACTCGACTTGATTAATTATTAGTAAAAAATAAATATTTATTTATCAATACTGAAAAAAGCTTGCATAACTCGAGTTCAAGTTTGAATTAATTAATAATGAATTATTATTTAAAAATTAAATATATTATAAAATATACTTAATATCACATAAAATGAAATACTTAGATTAAATTTATCAGCCACTCACTCGAATCCAACATAATAATTCGTCACTTGAGCTAACAAATTCACACAAATTCAAAAAATTTAAGAACAAGACAAATTTACACAAATTCATGACGGGATGACATCTATTTACCAAATGAAATTTACAATTTAAAAAAACTTGAAATTTATAAACTTTACAAATATTAATGGTTGAATAAGGATGTCATAAAAATATTAATAATATATATTAATTAAATAATTATAATTATCATTAAACCGAATTGTTTAGTGGTCTGAATAGATTGGTTCGACCATTATTCAGCAGGTTCATTTCAGTTCGCTTCCCTAACTGGTTCAAAAGTAAAATCAGCATGGCATAATATTTGATTCATTGATTTTTCAAGTCCACCCACCTATTTGGTCCGGATTTAATAATTATGCATAATACACTGTATCTTATTTGTATTTATGTGACTCAGTAATTTTTTTTCTTTGGGTAGAACCAGAGGAGGTAGTGGTAGATCTAGAAAAAAAAATTCTTTTGTGGTCAATATAAAATATTAAAATAAATAATTTATCTAAATTTTTTCTGTGTTCTTAATATTTTTGACAAAATATCCAAGTGAGGTTTGGAAAAGAAACAAGCAACTCTTATGAAATTTCTTAGCTTTAATAATAAATATAAATTATAGAATTAAAATATGCAAACTTCAAATTGCCCCAACTATATATAATATAGTTTGAAATTAGAAAAAATGAAAGAGTTAGAACTATAAGAGGGTAAGAGATGAACAGATAAAGACACTAAAACGACAAGAGGAAATGAGTTTTATTCGAAGTAAATTACGCTGCTCTTCCATTTTCATATATTTTAATTTTTGAAAATATTTTTGAAAATTTATTTTTAACATTAAATTTGCCAAGCGGTACACTTAGAGATGTTAATATTAAAAGCCGTTTTTGAGCTATACATGCTTGCGTTGCGTGATAGCATGGGTTACACTTATCCTATTGTTTGATTTGGTAGCTGTCGTTTCGTTTGAATTGCTATGTGTGTAGGTGGTCTCATAGAGTCGCTGTTGGCAAATTTTTATCAAAAAAAAAAAATATATTGAAAGAAAAAAATAATGAAATATATTTTACATTAAAGAACGTAAATTTCTTAATTTATTCACCCTACTTTTCTCTCCGAGAGAATATAATGTTTTGAGCTCTGGAGAAAATGATGCATATTTTCCTTCTTTTAATGTTTTTCTTACTCTTTTCAAATAAGAGAAAATTCTTTCCTTGGATATTTTCCTCGTATATTTTTTTTTTCTCCAAAAAAAAAAAAAAAAAAAAAATCTCCAAAAAAAAAAAAAAAAAATCACCTCACAAAACAATATGGGTTAAAGAAAAATTTCACAAGAAGTTCTTATAATAATTAATAATACTGGACTAATAAATGAACGTTATGTAATATAAATTTATAGATTTCCTAAGAATTTTCTAAATATTATTTAATTACTAATTTGATAAACCTGGCAGCATCCTAATTAATATTTTTTCTTCATATTATTTTTTATCCTTTTCTCACTTAAATATATAAAAAAAAGTGAAAATTTTAGGGGACCAAAATTATATATATACATATATAATAATATATATATATAAATTATAAACTATATAGTTATCCTTAACTTGTCCCTGCATATGCTAATCATTAATTTTTAACCAACACAACTAACCATAACAATGAATCAAACATATTTTAAATAATAAGATGTTAAGGTCTTACCATCCATTAATTAACATATTTGGGTTGCATAAATGCTATTTGGGACAAGTTTAAGAGGCCCAAACTCCAATTTTCTTTTCATTTTTTAGATTTTTTTAAAAAAATTTTTTAGCTTTCAATCTAATTTCTATCTCTCTCTTTCTCAATTTCATTTTCTTTTAATTTTAAACTCCATTTCCTCCTCCAAATGCAAAAATCCTATATAATTTATAAATCACAGCATGTAGAAGAAAGAAGAACTAGATATATGAAGAAGGAAAGAGAAGACGATGAAACGACAAGAATTGATGAGTGGAAAAAATGAAAAAGAAAGGAAAAGAGGGTGAAAATGATCTCTTTTCAATCTTTCAATAGATATCTCTTTAATCCCACATCGGTTATGCACGAGGAATCTATTCAGTACATAAGAGGGGTGGTCTCTAAATTGGTTAGCGCACTTTTGGGTGCATGGATCTGTCTCCATGGCTCAAGGGACAAAGCCGTGCCGTATGGCCTCAAGGGACATCTATTCAGTACATAAGAGGGGTGGTCTCTAAATTGGTTAGCGCACTTTTGGGTGCATGGATCTGTCTCCATGGCTCAAGGGACAAAGCCGTGAGGGTGACCTCGTACGGAAGGGCCCAAAGCGGAAAATACTAACCAGGGCGGAGCCATGACATCAAATCCCTAAAACCAATTTTTTGCAGCTCAGCACCTCCACCATTGTTGCGCTACACAGGTCGAAACTAGAGAGGAAGAGAATGGCGGAAAGGTGACAACGTCTAGTTTGGGTCAATCGAAAAGTGAAGAGGGAGGAGTCGAAAGTGGTCGAAACTAGAGAGGAAGAGAATGGCGGAAAGGTGACAACATCTGGTTTGGGTCAATCGAAAAGTGAAGAGGGAGGAGTCGAAAGTGGAGAGAGGAGGCTGAGTGTTGCCCGTACACAAGCAGATGATTGGAAAAAAATAAATAAAAATAGAGGGAGAGGGCTGTGAACAATCGGAAAGAAGGGAGAAGATAGATTTAGGTTGGGGCTGGTTTGGGTTAATTAAAGTCCAGTTTAGTCCAAATCATGGATTTTTACTTGGTTTTTAATTGGTTTGGAGATTTCTAATGGGTTCAAATTGGTTTAGCACATAGAAATGCCACGTGGAATAAAGTATGCTGATGTATTTAAAAAAAAATGTCACGTAAGAGCGATTGTATTTCATGCTCAATTCTGTGACTAAATATGAGTGTAAAAGATATAAAAAAATCAAGTTCAGGGGCACATTAGGTTCTCTGCAAAGTTGAAGTTGACAAATGTTAAAATGAGAAAATCCAGAGGATTTATGCATTTGGCCAAATTAAAATCGAATTAACTATTAAGTGCTTAACTTATAATTTCCATTAACATTTTGATTTTTCTATTTGGGATGGAAGGACCAAAATATTAATAAAAAATAATTTAGAGATGACATAGTTAGCTTTTAAAAATAGAGATTGTCATATATCAATTTAACTATAATTTATAGACCAATTTATTATTTTTCCAAAAAATGAATCCACACAAAATTGATCGGATTCTTTTCATTGTTTGAAAGTTGAAAATTGAAATTACCTCTAGGCCCAATTGTATTTCAAAACTGTGGGCTTAAATTCCAAGACAAAAAAACAAGTGGAGCCCAGTTAGTACCAAGTACTTGTGCACACCCACCCACTACTACCTAACTCAGCAAATTTGGGGAGCCCTACCCTTAAAAAAGTCCCGTATTTTACAAGCCAACTGTGACTTGTGTCCCTAAACTATAGTCAACAAGAACAACACTCAAACAACAATGTGAACTGTCAAGACTCAACTAATTGTTAGTTACAAACTAATAAACTTTGCTTATACACAAATTATTAAAAGTTTGACCTATAAATTTTTATTAGGATTTATTCCGTAAAATTAATTATTTTAGTAGTTGTTAACTGTTTTAATAAAGTTAGCTGTTAGCTGTTTAATTAGCTTTTTGTAAAACGCTAAAAGCAAACAGATAACAACTAAAGGTTACATGAGTTAACTTTTTATAAAACGCTATTTTAACCTCTAAAAATTAGTTCAAACGCTATATTATCGAATATTATAAAAAATATCATTTAGTGTTTGACTGATCAAAATGCTAAAAATTATTTAAAAAGCTGATGCGGAACGCAATTTAAGAATTTATTATAAAGTAGTTTCCCTTTTTTATATTTTTATTTTTTAGGCTATTTCCTCACTTGGCCTGACTATCCCTTGTGTAGGTCACATGTCTCCATGTGAGTCTTCCAAGTGGTGATATTCTCACCTCTCCATCCCACATGATTATGCAAAAACTTTGCTATGCCCAAAGAGTTTTAAAAATAAAGTTAAAAATAAGAGGTACACTGTACACCAAACAGAACATGCCATGTGACTAGATTTTGACTCATCTATTCAATTCTTTTGACCAATCAAAATATTGTTTCTTGAGATGAGATAATTTAGTTATGTTCTTCAAGAAATACCCATAACAATGCTTCCCATTACATTACATGCTTTATAGCACAAGTCAAAAATTTTGTGTGTATTTTAAGTATGGCTCCAAAAAGTCTATATGGTGCAATTTTAAAGACTTGAAAAGATACCAAAAAGTTTTGAGCCAATTATATATTAAACTACTTTTAAAATTGCAAAATTGCTAATTTTATTTATAGGCCTAATTGATTAGAAAATGATTTAAATATTATTTGACAAACACTTCAAGGTTATGCTATTTATGCTATTTAAGATTTAACTCAACATTTTTACAGTTATTTCAATAATTGAGACCATCTCTTCCATCAAAATTTTGAGAGATCATGTTTAAAAAATAGTAATAAAATTTGAGTGTAAAATCTAGAGTTATGACATGAAAAGAAAGGCTATATTTTTTAGTATCAAATTGGCTCCGATCTATTTATTGGGTGTTCGAATAGTTATAAATGAATTTGATGTAGATACAGATACTAAAATTACTATTTGTGATGGGTTTAGATCGAACATATATTTTAAATTTTTCGGTATTTGCAATCAAACTGCAATACCCT
The DNA here is from genome assembly GCF_014843425.1 of Jatropha curcas. The sequence continues at coordinate 906,033 of NW_023590627.1, read as the reverse complement.
ACCCATTACTAATAAATGAGATATTTTAAATAGGTTTGATTTCGAGTAATTTAAAAATTACAGATATTATGTTCGTTTAAGAAATAAATGAGTTGGACTCGAGTATTAATATTTAAATAAAGATTTAAACATATTTCAATATGGATATTAAATTTCTTTCATATTTGCCATGTTTACGTCGCTAGTTAGTTATGCCCATTGCTTTGCCTTTCTATCTGCATAAAATTTGATATGATTATACAATGATAATATGAGTCTTCTTTTTTTCTTTTTGAGGCTTTAATTTTTTTCATTGTACAAAAATTTGCGTGTATTTTGATGTATAGGTAGCCATGACCAGGGCTCCGAAACCGCAGGTTATGATTTCAAAATTCGTTGTTCCAATTATAAGAAAGATAGAACCGAAATCGAACTGTTTTTAAGGTTTTATTTGTTTCTGTAAAATAACTTGTAGGCTTCAGAATTTTCTTTTGTTTACGATCTTCAGAAAAATAAGTCAACAGAAAATATTTTCTTGGTCAAAGGAAAATTAAGTTATTTTTTAAGGAAAAAACTTCTCATTCTTGAAAGAACAAAACATTTTTCAGACATTGACAAACCTTATAAATCCATACTTTTTAATTTTAATCATCATAGTCACTACCACCAGTCACCATTTGCTACCGGCCACCGGCAACTTTCATAATTTATATTTTTTTGCATTCTTTTCATATTTAACAATAAAATTTCTATTATTATTAATATTTTTTATCATATTTAACAATAAAAAATTGCTATTATTAGTAATATTTTTTATGGTCTTATGAGTAAAAAACTTTAATATTTTTTAAATAAATTTTTAATATACAAACCCAAACAATTGGAAATAAGTTAATATTTTTTATGGTCTTATGAGATAAAAACTTTAATATTTTTAAATAATTTTTAATATTACAACCCAACAATGGAAAATAAGTCATTTGGAAAATATTTTCCATGAAAATATTTTTCAGCAAGTTATTTTTACGGAAATAAACGGAGGCTAAGATAATTTTGGAACTACTTGTTCCAGTTTTATTTCGGCTTAGATAATTTATTTTGAGTTTTAAATTTTTTTTTTGATTTATAGCTTGAATAAATAATGCTAATAAATATTATTATTGAAAAACACTAAATAAATTTAATAGAAATTCTTAAAATTTATTTTAAAAAATTATAATAAAAAAATTGAGAGTTTTTTCAAAAATATGTTTTCACTATTGTAGACTAGAACCGCTAGTTTTAAACCAAAATTGTCAGTTCAGGTCTTAAAAAATAAAGAACTGAAACTGAACCTTAAGTGTACAGTTTTAATTACAGTTTGAAACTGAAAAACATTGATCATTATTTAAACGGTTTGATTTCAATTCGATTCCGTTTTAAAATCGAACCGTGTTTATCCATATGTATGGGATTTTATGATTTTTGTCATATCATTCTCGAGGCATGGCCTCAGTCATATGATCTTATGTCACAATCACATGCACTAAATATAGTCAGTTTGAATGAGAAAAATATTTATTTTAATTCTGATTTGATTCAAAAATTCTGCTGGGTCAAATATTCTCCTAACTATGATTGAAATCCTGTGTGTTAAGCTCACATGGAGATGGGTAATTGTAGAAATAAAATCATCTAATTAATATGCAAAACACATTTTATAATTAAACAATTTACATAATTCTTATGTTCACAAGTACCTTTACTTATATTTAAGCATATTTTGACCAGTCAATTATCTCATAACTTTTTTCTTTTATTTTTTAAAACCTTTTTCCTCCAACCTTTTGCATGTGGTTTCGCATATATAATTAATTTCAATAAAAATTTATAAATATGTAGGATTAAGTATTTTTCAATTGCTACGTATGTAATTAAAGAAAATTTATAAAATTTGTGTATATATAACATAGGAACCATTTAGAACAAAAATACATTTATACGTATTATACCTTCACTTTTTTTAAGAAATATATTTAGAAATATATTTTTCCTATAATTTCAGAATAAAAATTTTAAACATAATGGAAAATAAAGAAATTGAGAAAGGAAAAAGAAATAGGATATTTTGATAATTAATAACTAAAACATTTGATCATGGTCGGTCTACCATGAAATAATAATCATTAATTAGCAATCTTAAAATATGTATTAAAGAAGAACAATCTTGAAGTTTGTCCTCCGCCAGAAGAAGCAGAGCACATATCAATATTTTCATCACATGGTGAGTTGCAGAACAACACTATATGATGAATTATTTTAATTTTTGAGTCTATTTAATTTTAAATTTTAATAATTATTAGTAAATAAATAATAATAATTAAGGTTTCTTAATTAGTTCTGATCATTCATATGGTTGCATGTGCATGTGAATCTAAAATTCCAACGTTTACACATATAAAAGATAGTGAAAATAGTACAATCTCATGTGGGTAAATTAAATTAAATCAGTGATGGTTAATTATTATGTAGCAGAATTTATGGCGAAAGGCAAATTAAGGTAATCATAGAAGAGAACAACATTTCATCAATCTTAATGTAGAATCATTCATAACATTATAGTGAAAATCAAGAAAAAGAATTCCAAGAGAAAAAGAAGAATAAAGAAGAAGCATAGCAATATTATTAATAACCAATATATGCTTGGATCAGCCAACATGAACCATATTTTTTGACGAAAAATATACTTATAAAATTAAGGATTCGAAATTTAAATATCGCCTGGGTTCGAGTATATCTAAAAATATTTATAAAAATATATATTAAATATTTTAGCATATAAAATTGCATATATTATTATATTGAATACTTCAAATTAAAATTTTATTTTTATTTAACACTCATATAATAGTTAATAAATATATGAACCGTCTTTATTAATTTGTGTTTAAAGATACATAAGGATTGCACCTATATTGGATGCATATCTAAAAATTTTAAAATTTTAAAATGTATAAATTTATGTTTAATGGGTTTAATTTCATAAGTTAAAATGTTTAAAAGGATCAATTTTATAAATTGAACATTTATAAAGTTCAAATGTCAACTCGTACATTTTTAAAAAAATACAGTTAATATGGTTACATCATAAGTTTTATTTTATCTTTCCTAATATACCTTTGTAGTTTTTCCTAATTTGAAAATATGGTTAATTGTTTATTTTCAGAGTTGATTAATAGTTAAAGATGTATATTAATTAGATATAAAATAAAATAAAAACTGCAAACATTATTTTCTTTTTGAAAAAGAAAATAGAACTGACAATATATTATTGATAAAGATCTATATTAATTAAATATATAATAGAAAAGTGCAAATATTATTTTTTCAAAAAAAAAAAAAAGAAAAAAGAAGAGGACCATATAACTTTACACAAATGAAAAAAGAAGATGAGCTATAATTTAAACTTTATTTTTATGGGTACAATTTCAAGCTTTAATTTTTAAATAGCTAAAGTCATGCATTTATTTAAATAAATAAATGAAGAACTTATTTGTATCATGTACGTATTTTTATGACGTCAATTTTATGCAATAGATTATATGTAATTAGATTTTATAAAAGTCAATAAAGTCTGATTGGTCTTCTAACTCACGTAATGAGTGGAAAGTCTCAAATTCAAATGCTCTGGACCATAATTGTTTTTACGAAATTAGTAAGCTAGAAGAAGAGTTATTGTAGCGACCCATTCAGCCTTCAATGAATTAAAAAAAATTATATTTAGAAAATTAACATGATATTCATTCAAACTCTCTATATACTAATCATATTTTGAAGTTGCAATCAAAGACTAGTGCAAAATAAAAGTCAGAATAATATATTTTTAAACAGAAAACAGTAATTAAGAATATGAAGAGGGCATGTAAAATTGTATGAAATAAAAAAGATTCTAAGGTAGGAAAAAAAAGGGAGCCATTTAGAATTTAGAACTGTAGAAAGAGCATGCTCCTGGTTTCAACAAATATAGTAAACCTTTCAATTATTAAACAATCCTGTCCTTAGTGGAACAATGGGTACAAACCCTCCCCTACAAAACAAGATAACAACTGTCTATAGGTCACTAATCCTACTCTTTTTCTCTCTCTCTCCCTCTCTTTCTATGACTATGAGATGACCTTAAAAAAGTGACCCTAATGGATGGTTCTTCAACAGAAGAAGAAGATGAAGATAAGAGAAGAAGAGTAGTGTTCAAGAATCAAGCGCATCATGTAGTTAGGACAATAACATTTGACCCATGACTTTAATGCTTCATTAACAACCATCCACACCATCATTTAACATTCGAATCAAATCCCATCAAAAATAAATTATTGAATCACGACATGAAAAGTATATTATAAACAAATAATATTAAGAAATTCGCGAATAATGAATACGTTGCTTATTTTAAAACCTAAGCTTTTTTTTTTATGGTGTACTATTATTATTGGAATATTAAAAATTGAAATATCTTAAGTTTTATTATCAAGTGAGATATATATAATTTGTGTCTCAATTTCCCAAATTATAATTTTTGAAGGTGTACAAGCAAGAGATTTATAGTGTGATAATAGACACTCCCTATATATAATAACAAAGCCCCATTATAGCCCACAATCACAATTCTCTTACTATAAGCTTTGCTTCATCTTTCCCTCTCTCTCTCTTTCTCTCTCTCTCTCTCTCTCTCTCTCTCTCTCTCTCTCTCTTTTTCTTTGATACATAAAAACACCACATAGGCACAAATTAAGAAGTATCATATAACATAATTTGTGGGTTATATTTACATGGATGAGAAGTGGAAGCCATCAAAGAAAGAAGGTTCATCATCTTCTTCTTCTTCTTTTGTCAGGAGTTTCTCAACAAAGAGTTCATCATCTTCAAAATCACCTCTATTGAGTAGTTCTTCACTTAAAAGAAGCTCTTCACTAAAAAGCTCATCTCCAAGTAATAACAAATGTCCTCTTCCAAGAAGTTATTCTCAAAAGAACTCTTCCATTTCAAGAAAGTGTAGTAGCTTAGCCAAAGAACAGAAAGCAAGATTCTATATCATGAGGAGATGTGTTGCAATGCTTGTTTGTTGGCATAAGCATGGAGATTCTTGAAAAATATAGGGAGAGAATTGGAAATTTATTAGATATATGTATCTTCACTTTCTTTTTTTTTTATTTTTCTTTTTTGAGAGATGGGTGTTGGGTTTGATTTGGAACTCATAAATTTTCTTGCCACCATCCAATCAAGAAGAGAGATTGGTTATATAGAGACTTTTTTTGTTTTCCTTCAACTTTTAATTAGCAGCTGTAATCTGTAATTAAGATATTTGAAGAAAGCTATAAGTTTTAAACATTAAATTGATATATCATTAAATACATTAATCCAATATGAAGTCCTAATTAAACTAGCTAGCTACATTTTTTTTTTGTTCTTTCTTTATTTTTTTTATTTGCTTGCCATAATTATCAAACTCTTGATCATAATTAAGTAATTACTGAGATCTTGATCAAGTTCAGTAGTTAGAAAGATTTTTTTTTTTCTAATTTATACTATTTTTCTTTTTTTTTTTCTTTTGATTAATTTTCTGTTTTCTTGTTTGTTTTGACTTGATAAGAGAGAGATTCCTTTCACCTGTTGGTACTGCCAGAATGTGGTATGGCAGTAGTAGAGATTATTAGCAATTGGATCTGCATTGGGAACGTGACTCAGTTTTCTACCTTTTAAACATTAAAAAAAAAAAAAAAAAAAAAAAAAAAAAAAATTAAAAAAAAAAAAAGAAAAAAAAAAAAAAAAAAAAAAAAAAAAAAAAAAAAAAAAAAAAAAAAAAACACACACTAGATTGAATTTCAATTAACATGAGTAACCCAAGGATAAATAAAAAATTTAATAATGCGAATACGGGTACCTCAGTAGCAAATAGAACTTGCGGAGTTGATCACTATGACTTACATCATGGGTTTAATCCTCCGCAACACAAACTCCTCCCAAGCCAATCCCTTTGCCTCAAAGGCGAGCAGAAGTAATAAAAAATTTAATTATTTATTGCATTTTTCTATAGAAAGTAATTCTTGAATATTAATTTATCACTAGCAATAGTGGCAGTCCCACTATTATAAGTATCAATTTTTAATCAGTAATTAGTAAGCATCAAAGTAAAATTATGTGAAACTTAATTATTTACCATAAATCACATACATTATTGATATAACTAATAATAAAATAGATATATCAATTATATTTTGTAGGAAATTAGGAAATGTATCGAAAAAATTTCATATATTCAAGAATTATAAGTAAGAGTTTCTTATACCAATCAAATATTAAAATTTTAATCTTCTAAAGAGATTTCGACAACCAAATGTTCCCTTGAAGTATTCCACATATCCAAAAGATAATAATCGAATCAAGAAAAAACCTGGAACCGTAATTAAGCTACATTAATTAATTTGTAAAAGAAGAAAAATTGAATTAAATTGTACATATATAATCTGATGGATCGTTGATCCTTTTGAAAAAAGGGAGGGACCATTAGCAATATTATTTCTACTAAAGTGTTATAAAACAGCACCTGAATCTTTGTGGCTGCATTCTCAAAGCTTCCACAAAGAATCAAAGTGGTTGGCAACAAGTTAAATAGACTGTAATAAAAGTGAATAACTGACAATCTACACACGTAGAGGATGCTGAACCAAGCTGATAAAGAAACTTCCCATCAGAACAAGAAGAAGAAGAAGAACAAGAACAAGAAATCAAAATTTTAAAGAAAAAAGAAAATTAGGGTTTTGATTAATTTCTGGTCTGTTTTCGTAAATTGTTGGTTGATTTATCATTTTTTAAGTGTAAAATCCACACTTATGTATGTTCAAAATCATATGCATATATATATAGATATTGAAATACATTACCAGATCATTATGTGAACAGTAAATTCTGCATGCATTCTTTTATTTTGATTTTTATTTCAAAATTTTGTCAGAGGAGCCATGTGATTTCTGTAAGTGGGAACTATGTATGGGAATCAATTTGCCCTTCGTGGGGTATCTCAGACTGTATAATTCCTGGAAATAATACAAGAAGCTGCCAAAAAGTTTATTACTGTCATAATATTTTGGAAAAAGAAAAAAAAAGATGAAAAAAATATTTATTTATTTATGATTTTAGCAATAGTTTGAATTTTAGAATCTGATTTGGAGATTTGATATAAAAAACTCTTATTCTCATTTTTAATATTTTTAGGGTATTTCTTAGTGAAATTTAGGCTCCCTTTTGTACCCTCGACTTTTCAGCATTGAAACCTTTTTGCCCTTGGCTGAACCCGCGTTTCCATAAAATAACTTGCAGAAAAATATTTTTTATAATTTTTCGTTGTTTGGGGCGCTTAGAAAAATAAGTTAACGAAAAATATTTTTCTGGTTAAAGGGAAATTAAGACATTTTTAAGGAAAATAATTTTTCATTTTCAAGAGAGTAAAATATTTTTCGGACATTGACAAACCTTATAAATATATATATTTTAATTTATTAAATATCGTAGTACTACCATCAGTCACCATTTATCACCGATTACCACCGTCGGCTACCACCACCAACGGCTTTTTCATAATTTATATATATATATTTTTTTTTGCATTCTTCTCATATTTAATAATAAAAACTTTAAATTATAAAATTGCTATTATTATTAATATTTTTTATGGTCTTATGAGATAAAAACTTTAATATTTTTAATTAATTTATAATATTACAACCAAACAACGGAAAATAAATCATTTGGAAAATACTTTTCAAGAAAAATATAGCATAAATTAGAAATTGAATATGTTGATAATATTAATTATATTAACAATGACTTAATAAGCATGAACTGAATCATCAACAATTGAATCAGATGAAAGATTTTGGTTCAACGGCTGATGATTGACATAAAAATAAGCACATCAACACCTAATCTTTATCCCTGGAGAAAACCTTCTCTCCACGAGTAAAATTGTACCTCTAGTAATAGAGTTCTCTAAAATTGCAAAATTATTGACAAATAAAAGCCAAACGACAAAACAAAATAAGAAACGATTTGGAATCCAACACAAAACGTTGGGTAAAGCTACAGACAGACAGACCCAAAAGCAAAAATCTAAAAAATTATTGATCTAACACTTTGGAAGATCAGACGGTGGAGGAAGCAGCTTCTGATTTGGAAGTTCTCCATCAAGGACTATCCATACCATACTCAAGCCCCAACTCAAATGCACATCAAAATGGCAGTGCATAAACCATGCTCCTGTGTGATACACATAATTACCACCCATTTTATTATACAATAAATAAAACATACCTCATTTTTATTTAGCATATATCTAAATAATAAGTTGTTTTTATATTTATTATTATTTCCTTTTGGGTGAAAAAACTTGATCAAAAAATTATAAAAGGTTTTGGGTGCCAAGTTAGATTTTGGGTGTACGCGGGAGGTCTATTAGCTCGGTTTTCGTCCTTCAGTATTATTAAGTTTTTCTCGTATTTATAATAATATAATAAATTTATTTATCCGATAAAAAAAATTATATCATTCTATCCCTAATGTTAGTGTTTGAATGTACGAGCAAGTATAATCATAACTACATATATGACAATTAGATATTTCGATTGAAAGAAACTATATATTAATTAGAGGAATACTGACCAGGATTATCAGCAAAAAAACGAATTGCCACCCATCCACCAGCGGGCACACCAACAGTGTTGAGTTCAACAGGATCAACAAGATTAAAATTTTTAGGATCATTATAAGGATCAAAATTTCCAAATCCTTGACCAACTACATAAAAATCATAACCATGAAGATGAAGAGGGTGACTCTCTGTACCAAAAATACTTGTATCTTGAAGCACTACTTCCACACTAGCATTAAATGGAAGAACCACAACTCTGGTCCCATTTGTAACAAAAGTATTATTTGGAGGGGTTCCAGTATAATTAAAAGGAGTTAGGGGAAATCTTGGAAACCCAGTAGTGTAAACCCCATAATTTGATTGGTTAAAATAATAGGATTCAAGAATTGCTCTTCCAGGTTGAACAAAGGAAATGTTATTAACAGAAGCTGCAAATTTTGTTCCATTAGGCCCTTGACATGTTTGATTTTGGGGGCAAGGGCTTGTTCCTAAACCTACTGTGAAGAAAAATTGTTGGTCAACTTTTTGAGGCACATTAGCAGGAAACTGAGAATTAACCAGTCTATGAAATTTGGTTGCAAAGCTCATAGCAGTGTTTGTGTCATTGATTTGAGGCAAAGAAGGAGTAATAATTGGGGGTTTTGAACTGGCTTTTGAGAAATTTGAAGGGATTTCGTATTCAAGAATTGCAGCTACAGTTGAATTATCAATTGGACCTTGAGAAGTTGAATATGGTCTTGCTAATATAAAAAATGTGGCATTTGGGTAAATGGGTTTGGTCTTAAGAAGAACATTTGTGGTTTGTCCTGCTGAAATTAGCAAAATGTCTGTTTCAAAAGGTTGAACATACCTTGCATCAGCTTCAACCACAGTTAAATTGTGATTTGCTACAGTGAAAAAGAGATCTGAATCAACTGCTCCATTAATCACTCTTAGAAGATATGTTTTCCCTTGTTTCACTGTTAATTTGTATGTATCTGCAACAAATTGTTAATGTTTTAGGCCTTTCCTTCAATAAAAATTACAAAAAGAACAGGAATGACTTTACTTAATGAATTTAGGGTTCATTTAATAAGCCGTAATGAATAAATTAGAGTCAGACAAAAAATTTCATCGACCAATGACAAAAATTTGGAGCTAGAGGAGTCAGAACTCCTAATCCTCTTATCTCCGTCCTTGAATATTATGTAACTAATCAAATACATTTCTAATAAAAAAATGTATTTAATTACATTACATTATATTTATTACAGCTTACTAGGTAAAACGTAAGGTAATTATATAAAGTGCTAACAAGATGAGGTCTATTTGATCTTTTGACATAGTTTCGAGTTCGAGTCCTCTCGATCATAAAAATTTTTACCATAATTTAGTGAGTTAAGCGCAATGTTATTTCGGCGTATTAAACATTTCAACGAATAAAAGAAAAAAATATAATAATGCAAATTACCATTTGCAGAACAATTATATAATGGGCCTGGAAGCCCATTGATTGTGTAGGCATCAGAGACATTAGGTGCACCTCCTGTTTGTAAAGCTTGATTAATGATTGCCTCAGGATCAGTATTATACCACTCTCCTGTAATTAATTGAAAGATATAAAGTTGATTAGTGAATTAATTAGGGTTAGAGAAGCTATAGGAATGTAAAGATAATGCAAGAAATTAAAAAGGGTAAAATATAATTAAATCTCTAAATTATATTCAAAGTAACATTTAAGTGCTTCTACATTTGAAAACTAACTATAACATCCCTAACTTATCATCTATCTTATTATTTGATCCTTTCGTCCAAAAAAAGATTTTTTTTTTTTTAAAAAAGAGCATATTTTGTCCAAAAAATGTATCTAATTAATGGTAAAGAGCTCACTTTTTGAATGGAAAGACTTAATAGTGAAATGGAAGCATAAATTAGAGACGTCATAGTTTTTTTCAAATATAGAAAACTTAAATGTTAATTTGAATGTTATTTAGGGATTTAATTATATTTTACCCAATTAAAAAAGAGGATTCATAAATTAGTTAGAATTACCAAGCAAGATTGTGAATTCCTTGTAGGGTTTGGGAAATGGGTAGGAAGAATTTCTTGGAGGGAGGATGATAATGGGTCCATAGACAGTAGCTCTAAGCCATGAGAAATGAGCATGCCATAAAAGAGTTCCTCTTTGTCCTCTAATTGTGAAATTGTACACATAAGTATTGTTTGTTTGAATAGGGCATTGTGTGACATATGATGGTCCATCTGCCCATCCTGTCTGAAGTTGTCGAATGCCATGCCTGTTTTAATCACAAAATTAATTATAATAAGCAAATGTTTAACATGTACATTTCAAATCTTAATTCATTAGTTTAAAATTTTAGAACCACTTAAGAACGGTTTTGGTTTCAATTTCATTTTTTTTTTTTTTTAGAACCAAAACCAATAGTTTTCAAAATTGAAACCAGTGTTCAAAAATCATTTTATACCTAAACTGATCAGCCATTAATCATAATTATTACTAGATCAATTAAACTCTAATCATTCAGTTAGTAATTAGTCGATCATTCATTAATCTAGACATATTAGAAGATTTACAATAATGGTTTTTCATACCAATGGATAGTGACATTGCTAGAAACATGATTGACCACCTTCACCAGAAGTTGATCACCTTCTCTTGCAACAATCCTAGGCCCAGGGAACTGGCCATTCACCGTCACCATGCTTTTTGTAGTACACAATCTTGTGACATTGGTCGATACTATCTGCAAGAAAATGACATATCAAGAACAACACAATTAAAAACACAAACAAATGCATAATATCCTATACTTCTCCGACCTAAAAATTCAATTCAATCCGACAAATTCTAATTAAAGAAAGCTCAATTAATTAGTACATTACATACATTAAACTTGTAGTGCCTAGTAATCCCTGCAATGGCAACAGGAGGAAGAGTCCATAGAAGTGCTGCAAGAAAAGGTGCCAGTAAAGGAACTGAAGCGCCCATATCTGATTAGTTAATGGAACAAGAACTTGTTATCAGCTAATTCAATTCTCTTGGTTTTCTAATAATACGATATCAGTAAGATCAGTGAAGAGGGTGTTTTATATGGGTTAATATAAAGGGTGTGTTTGGTTTATTAGGGTTTAATTAGGCAATAAGATAAAATTTAGAGTGTAATCAAAGTTAATTATTTGATTTGTCTGTCCTTGTAATGGTGGACCCTTCTTTATCCTCAGATATTAAATTTCTCCTACTGTGAGACTTGATCGAAAGGTTTTAGCAATTTGCTTTCTTTACTTCACTAAAGAAACCCTTTTCATGGAAATCCTTCTCATGAAAATTTACTGTAAAAGACAAAGTTGGTTGCACGCATGGAGAAATTTCACTATGCCAAACTAAGCAAATTCCTAAATACTTTGCCTGTACGAATGGCTCCACGAAAAGACATGCAACCCACTGCACTCCCTGATTGCCATTTCAAAAAGCTTGGCAAATCACTAATCTGCGGCTAATTTCTTGTAATCAGATAAAAATTATTTGAATTACATTAATTATTAATAGTTATGTCCCGCAATCTTTTTGACCTCTTAGTTCTCTAGGAGCAATGCAAAAAGATCGAAAAATAGAACCATCTGATTAATTCGTTCTCAATAGGAATGAGATGATCATTTTAAGGTAATCCTTTTATCGACGGATTCTCCTATTACATTCATAGATCTTATGGATGAGAACCAATCATCAAATATTCTTTTTGGTATAATTGAAATAAATTTAAAAATTAAAAATTATTTACCTTTATTTTCTAAAATACCATCATTTATAATTGTCTAAGAAAATGGATAATTTTGTTATTAATTTTAAATGGTTCATTTGGAAAATTCAGCCTATTTTGATAGAATTTGATTTAGATACATTCAAATCTATAGAATCAAATTAGTAAGATTTAAATTCTCACTTTTTTTATTCCAAATACATATTTAAATTTATAAATGAAATCAAAAATATTGGAAATGAATTATGTAGCAAAGAACATATTGAAAATTGCACCATAATAGGAATTTTTAATGGCCCAAAATTTAATTCTTGTCAATGAAAAGTTTTCATTTTAAGCCAATATATATTCTAATCACTTTCATGGATCAATGGCTAAGTGGACTTGTAAATTTGTTAACAACCAAACAGAGTCTTAAGATGTTACTAAAGCCAAGAAAATAGACAAAGACACTAGATCAACTTTCTTCCAAGCAAGAAAGGGGATCATGACATTAATGATTAGGTTGATTAGTAAGTTATTTTTCTGCAAATAAACAATTAACCACTCAAGCTTAGTCATGAAGTCACCATAGCCAAGAGAGTTAATTAAAGGAGTACACTAGCCAAATGCTAGGTGTGTTTGAATTTATGGGTGGACCAACCACACTCCTTGTAGGGTACTCCTAAATATATCCTTTACATTTCTCAAACAAAATAAAAATATTAGATGTACCCATTTTTACATATTGATTTATACATGACATTAAGGGCTGGTTTTATAATGTACTTAGAGGATATAGAGACACTCATAAGTCTATAGTTACCAGGCTGTTATTTAAGGTTAATTTGGTGCTCCATTCGTTATTGGATAAAATATATATTGATCAAAGCTACAATGGATATTGATTAATTTGATGTAATTCAGCTTATTATAACAACAAATCATTTTTTACAGCACCAATTATACAAGAATAAGCGATCAGATTTGTGGAACAGTAGAAGTATACTACATCTCCAAGCGAACTTTACCACATTAGTAAAATGGAAAGTTTTTTTTTTTAAAAAATGCTCTCTAATGCTATGTCTATTTGATAGATCAAATTGAGGTGTCAAAAAAAATAAATAGACGTTGTCTACAATACCTTTTATCTCTAGAGTCTCTTAGATAATATGGGTATTTATTACTCTATAGTGGCTAGCAGCATATTAAATTATGGAACCATAAAAGAAAAGAAGAAAAAGGATGCAAAAGGATCTGAAAGTAATGCATTGGAGAGAGATTTTTAAAATTTAACGTCTATAAGTACACATGCAGCGACTCCACCTTCACATCTTCTATTTTATATAATACATAAGCTACAATCCATATTAGCATTAGAGATGCTTTCATTAAAAATAATCCCCCTCTTGCCATACAATCTATGTAACATATAATAAACACAAGACAACTTAAGAAATAGTTAATCCCAAATCATAACAACAGCAATAACTCCCACACCAAGAAGAACAGCAAGAAACTTGAAGAATGGAGTGTCAAAGAACAAATTAGCTTGTGGTTTGAAACCTTTAGCTATAAGATGGTTGATAGCAACATAAATAAAAATCCCACAAGCAAGTCCCATAGAAATAGCATAAATCCAATCAGCAACTGGGCCTTGAGTTGTAGCATCAATAGCAATACCTATCCCTACTCCAATGGGACTTGAAATAGCAAAGGCAAAAGAGTATGCCATTGTTAATGTTAATGGTCGCTTAGGAAGCATCCTAAGAAGTGCAATTCCCATTCCTATGGCAGCAAAAATTTTGTGCAATGATATTGTCCAAAGATTTCTCCATGCATCTGTCTTAGTATCTATAAAGAGAAAATTAGGTCATTTGTCATACACATACATATAAGAGACTAGCAACTCAAGCTTGGGTAATTTTGCTATATATATATAAAGTATAAACCAAAAGAAGAAACTAAATGTGAAATTAAGTTATTCTAAACATGGAAGTAACTCAAATAAAGGAGATAATTAGGTCATTTGTCAATAGTTCATGAAAATAATGTTCTTTTTATTTTAATATAGGCGAAATGTATAGATTTGCCCCAAAAATTTATGTGATTTGTTTTGTAATACCCTCAACTTTGCGGGATACCTATCATGATCCTATAATTTCATATTTCAATAATAACTATGCCTCTCGACAAAATGAAATAACTTTATAAGAGTAACATAGTTATTACTGAAGTGTGAAAGTGTAGAGTTAAAATAGGTCTCGGCAAACTTGAGAATACCACGAGACAAATTGCATAAACTTGAGAGGTAAACTTGAGGGGCAAATTTATATATAAGGCCTCTTGATATAGGAAGATTCTATTATTCTATGTAGATAGATGATCAACTATATGGAAATAGCACCTTTTTTTCTGAACATAAAGAAAATGGATAGTGATTAAACCAATAATACATTAATTGATCGTTAATTAGTATTACCTAAACCTAATCGGATCTATGAAAGCTAATTAAAATATAATAAACCTATGTTAACACAAACAGTGAAAAAGAGACATTATTTACTAGAAATTATCAACAATTAATCAAGGATTAATTTAACTTACCTGCAACTCCAACGGCAATACCTTCAAAAACTGAATGAAAACACAAAGCAAGAATTAGTAATATTGTGTCACCAATAGAAGTGGTCTTCAAGAAAACTGGGTTAAGCTCATGAACTTCAGTTGCTTCTTTATTATCACTTGCTATTCCTTCTTCAACTTGAACTACTCTAGATTCTCTATGGCTATCACTACGCTTTGTAACCAAGATCACTATACAATCACCCAACATAGTCAAGAGATACCCAGAAGAGGCTAACATGAAAGCAAAAGGGTATTCTTTGGTCGTAAGACTTCCAAAAGTCTCATTAGAATCACTCAAGAAATGCATAAGTGAAGTTCCAAGAAAAACCCCACCTGCAAATTGAGTACCCAAAAGAAGGAAATTCTCATTCCATCTATAAAAATATGGGGAGACACCACCAACAAAAGTGCTTACAAAGAGAATTATTAAGCACCAAATTTTCACCAAGATTAACCCTTTGTCATGCAAATCTGTTTCCCCATTGTCACTACCATCTTCATGATCATCACCTCCATGGCCGTTGATCAAGGAGAATTGAAGAAATATAAGAGAAATAATGAATATGGTTGACTTGGGAGTTTTCTGGGAACGAGCCATGGAGTTTCCTTTCTTGGCTTGGAAGGGTTTGCATTAGTTATGCTAAGAGGGATATAAAAAGCATACAAACTGTCACATATATATCCAATAATTTGCTTCTTTGTAGTACAGTGTTGACTTTCCAAGATTGTGGTAATGTTGTACTACACAAGATACAATCCCATGAAGGCATCAAAATGCCTAGGGTTTAGACGGTCAGAAGCCAGATGTAATAAAATCCTTAACTAGCATTATTTTATTGGAAAATTCTTACCAATACCCAGCATATGTGATTTTCTCGTACACGACGCCAATATAAAAAAGAGTTTTTTTAAAAAAAATGTTATTAGTTTTTTTATTTTTTTTAAGTAAAGATATTCTCTTGTTTGAATTAAAATAGTAACACTATTTAAAATTAGTTCGGTGGAGTAAATTAGAATAGTAACACTATTTATAATTAATTCGGTGTAAAGATAAATATATACATGGGGTGTAGTAATTTGTAATTAGTTTTGTGTAAAAATAGATCCATACATTGGATGTAAGTAGGATGAGATTAAAATATACCCTTCAGGGAAAAAAAAAACATTAAGAGTTTTAATTAATAAAAAACCTTTATAAGAACAAGTGAAACCTAAGTTTGATAATATATATAGTATTTAGCGTTTAAGAAATTAATTAAGTATAAAGTAATTAGATTTAAGCTTATGAAGTTTTTACATACATGATACAACAACAATCCAGACTATACAAATCATTTACTTCAATATCCGCTCAGATCAGGTTAATATCCATTCCATGCAAATCAGAATATAAGTCGCGAAAATAAATTTGAAATACTTTTTATCAAAAAAAAAAAAAAAAGGGCCATTCCATGCAAATTCAGAATATAAGTCGCGAAAATAAATTTGAAATACTTTTTATTCAAAAAAAAAAAAAAAAAAGGGAAAGGGGATTTTAAAACAAAATAAGTCCTCTCACATGGCAAGTTTAAAAATTCAATCTGATTTAATGATAGCCTTAAGTTTCGTATAATACAGTGAAATTTGAGAATAGGGAGGGGAATCTTCATATTAACCATCGTTATAACATATAAATAAATAAAAAAAAAAAAAAAAAAGGGAAAGGGATTTTAAAACAAATAAGTCCTCTCACATGAAGTTTAAAATTCATGAATAATGAGTAGCCTTAAGTTTCGTATAATACAGTGAAATTGAAGAATAGGGAGGGGAATCTCATATTAACCTCGTTTAACATATAAATAAATAAATATACCATAAATAAAAGAATATAGAGACAAAAGGCCAGCAAAAACCCAAATATCACCCAAAGCCAAAGTCTAGATTTAACTAATATAAGAGTTTGTACTTCATAATAGAGAAAGAGGCATTTATGAATAAAATTTAAAATAAATATTAAAAAAAAAAAAAGTCAACTTCTCTAACAGGGGCAATTTTTGGTACACAAACCTGTTTCTCCCTCTCTTTTGATGCGAAGATAATTTTTTTTTTTTTTTTTAAATGGACAAGGATAGTATTATATATAAACATTTCATTATCAACAAAACTAAGAATTTCAGAGTGTGTACATATATATATATATAACTGCTATTTGGTTGTGCCATCTAGGAACTTATCAACAATAGAAACAGTATATTGCAACTCTGTACAGCTCATGCAGAGCCCCGCTAGGCGCCAGTTCTATAATGAAAGCTTATTTGCTAAATACATATATACATCATTAGAATAGTATTCGGTACCAGGAGGAGACTAATATAAAGATTTAATTCTTCGGTCCAAACAAAGGTTTAATCCTAAGCTGGCGGTTCCACTTACCACCTGGTTCGGGCTGGTCCTGATTTCAAACCTTGACCACCACGAAAAGGAATTTGGCAAGTTAATAACAAATAAAGAATGGATATGCAGTGACTTCATCAACTACGCACATACATGTGGATATATATTCACACTAATTTAATTATGTGACATCAAGAGTTGTGAATTTCATAGTAGGCAATGTGAAGTAGGTAGGGAAAAGCAAGCTTCATTCTCTATTATTAAACAACGGGTAGATCATTTACATATGTGACCAGAATTTGTTTGTGTCAAAAATGACAAAATGGTAGATGTACTTAATATAATGATCTATACATAATACATTACTTGGGAGTAGTCATTAAACCATGTCTGAACCGTCTGATTCACTCTCTCTGCTTTCCTGCCATCCTGTACCCATCCGAAATTTACATACTGGACATGTGCCTTGTTGACGCAACCATGGATCGATGCAATTAGTATGAAACTGCAAGCGTTAAAGTCATTCTAGTTATCAAAGCTGCATATACCTTAAAGCCATACACATCAAAATACCACCATTTACCACCGAAAAGTTATTGCAAAAATATTAAAAGGCTAAATTCAGATTAGCTAACTAAACACTATAGATATAATCTTTTATCATGTAAACTTATGAAAATAAGAACTTACATATTCACAGATTCCCATTACAAGCAAGTAATAAACAAGAGATCCATATGCATCAAAAGGCGTATGTACGGCAGCATAGGAAGAAATCAAAACAATATCAATTATTAGGCTGTCAGTACCACTATTTTAATGAAAAGCTTGAAAAGCCAAAATAATTGAAAACGTGTTCATTTTGGGTACCAGAAGATACAGCTGTTCTTTTAGGATAAAAAGTAGATATCACAGTCATCTGACAGTTACAATGTGTGGTGCAACCACAAACCAGACCATTGGCCCATAAGTTATGGTTGCAGAGAAACTAACATTTGCAATAATAATATAAAAATGAGTAATTCCTAAAAATTTCAAAATCAAGTTCAAAAATGCATGCACAGGAACTTTGAAGAAATCACATAGATTGTTAGATAACAAATATGTTATGGTTAAAAAGATGAGGAAGCAGGGGATCCACCTGATGCAAACATGGCAAACTACGAACAAGTTCCCCCCTGTTAACTTGTTCCAAGCAAATAGAGCATGTTAATTCATCTTCTGAAGCCTTCACATTCCCATCTGCCTTATTAGAGTCTTGCTTCATCTGCTGGAAAAATCGAGAATAAATCATCAATGTTTATGCACAAAAAAAGAGAAGTAAAGGCAGAAAAGTTCAAAAAATTTCATCCCACCCAATAGAATCAGATGTCATGCCTGTACTAAATCTCTATAGCCAAAGTCATCTTAGGTATGTACAAGTATACAGGTGGTTTTTCTTATCAGATGATACATAACTCCCTTGAAAACAGTGAGAAAGATAGATCAATTTGTTTAATCGCTTGTAAATGCTGGAGTTATTCATGGCAAAGGACCATATCATTTCAGGATCAACTATCGTTTTAGATCTCATGTGATTTTACCATGGTCGTTCAACTTTCATGATTTTGAATCCAAAAACCAGGATTTCTAGCCATAATTTTGGTTGAATACAGTTTGTATGTTCTTGTCATTTTGTTCTTCCTGTAACTAACAATTTTACACCAAAGAAGTCAATTTTCCAGAAACCATGGCATCATATGCTTTTGCATAAATGATGAACCCCAAAAGAACATATCATATAAAATAAATAGTCTTAATTCAGACATTTCACAAAGTCAAGTGGTGAAAGCTGAAAGCAACACCACATGACCTACTAGAGAGGGATTCTTTGGTAATATAAATAATTATAAATGCCCTCGAGAGGTAGCCATAGATTGAGACAACCTGTTTTACATCATCTCTGATAGATATCACCATAACCACAATGATAAACTGACAATGTTAATTGAATGGGCAGGTCAATGAAGTGTGTTTAAGAGCCAAGAGCAGCGTATGTTAGATGTTTCATCACCATCACCATATCCAAACCAAATTCTGTCCAGCATGTCCAAATTGACATAATGATAATAGATAGGGAATCACAACTAAATAATTACCACACAAGTAAAACACCAATGATCAACCATCATAAAAAGAAGTTGAAAATAGGAGCAGAAGCACAACACAATTTTCTCATTGATGATATAATCAAATTTATGATATGAAAAAAAAAAAAAAGGAAAAAAAGAATACATACCTCTGTTGGAGCTGAAGAAGACGATGCCTGCTGCTGTGACGTGTTAGCACTAGCATCAAAAGGGGAAAAGAAAGAAAGAAATTAGTCAACTTATTGCGTAACTAGAAACTAAAACCAGTAAAGAGATCATTCCAACTTACTTCTCTGGGGCAGGGACCTTATACTTGTGAACAGGTAAGGCATTTATCTCTTCCTCACTCATAGAAGGAGTTGTAGAAGCATTATCAGAATCCAAAGCTCTCAGAGTTTCATAATCTGCCCCCAGCAAAAAGTAACAATAATTGTAGCATATGCACGTTCAAAATCCAAGAAAACTACATTTTATGTTCCACATGAAAAGTTAGCACCATACCTAGGTCATCAAATTCACGGTCAAGAAGAGCAAGCTGAAGCCTAAGTCCTTGTAATCGACCTCTTGTTGCAAAAGCTATAGATGGTGGCACATGTAAACGCAATTCAGTATGTCCCAACAAGCCACTGGCAGCAGCTGCATGAGCCCGTGCCTGAGCTTGAAGTTGTTGACAAGTCGCATACATTCGCAAGCTTGTAGCCATCAAGAACACACCCACTACAAGCCAAAGCTACAAAAGCATAAAAACTACTCTTACTCCCACATTTCATCAGAAACACCAAGTAAATTCAATTTTAGATACACAATATGTAGTACATACCAGGAAGTTCGGTGATATTTGATGAGAGTTCAAAATCATGAACAGTAAAAGAACTGCTAAAATGCATGGAGTTTTGGGTTAAAAATTGCAACAAACTAGCAGGAAACATGAAAAAATATGAAATTCGAAACAATAAAAAAAGAGGGAGCAAAAGAAAACTACCTGTAACAAGAAAAGCCAGCGAATTAGAATTAACAGGCCGGCCTCCATGAATGCGCTGATAAGAAGAAAAAAGAGTCGGTATGCAATTAAAGTTAAGGCATAACACTGATATTATGCAAAACTACAAAAAGGCAGATGATTATGGATTACCACAGTAGGGCGTTCGGGTATAAAGCTTGTAAATCCGCTTTCTATATCTCCTCTTGAACCTCGAAAAACGAAACTCATTGTCGCATAGAGCTTTCAAGAACCCAAAATTTTCGAAATGTTCCTTTAGATCTGCAAAATCCGTAGAATTCGAAAGGAATATCAAAAGTAGTGCATCACTCTCGTTTTGAGCCGAAATCAAAGATGCAAATGCAATATAAAACAGAAACTGCGCCTCTATAAGAAAATTCCGTTTAATTTGCACAAAAAAGCTTAGGTTTAGGAACTATGGCATTCTGATCCTTGGGCAGCTTTGGCAGTTTCGTGCGAGCTAACAACTAAACGACCAGGCGGTTCACTAAGAACCTTTTTTAGGTGGAATTGAATGACCACCTAAATTCAGCCGTAATTATCGTGTTTATGCTCTGAACGACCAGCCTTTTTTAAAGTTTTAATGAACGACGGTCATTCGTTTGCTGAATGGGAAGCCGTTTAACGACAAGTCCATTTTTCAAATCGTCCAGAATGACGATTCTACTGTCAGATAACTTCTTCAAAACACACGCAATTTCATCCAAACAGAACTGCATTTTGAAGAAAACGACTATTCGTTTGCGATAAGCACTGCGTTGAACAGTGGAGTCGCCTGCATATCATCTTCTTGAACCAACTCAACTCAACAAAGCCAGAGGCAGAGCCAATTAAAAAAATAATAACAATACACCATATTTGTATCTATAATTAATTAAAATTAGAATAACATAATAAATATTTAAAAAATAACAAATCTGAAAATATACGAGAGAACAGATCAGATGAAAAAGCAAAATTGAGAGAAAATTTTCAAATCGATCAAAATATTAAAGCAAGAAATGGATCAGAACGGAACTCACCGAAATGCAGATCGAGAAATGGAGTTACAGTGAAATCGAAAGCCAAATCAACAGAGAGAACGAAGGGAAGTGAAGAAGCGAAACCGAAGAAATGCTAGGGAAAGAGAGAGAGGGTAGGTATGTGATGTGGTTGGCGTTTAGTGCTGGTGTTGTTAATGGAGTCTCTGCCTTTGTATTTATAATAATAACTTACAGTGCCTGAAATCGAATTGATTTTTTCAGTATTCATAGTGGCTAAAGTCTAGTGTTCAAGAGTACTCTAGAGGTTGACACGTCAACTTGACTCCAATGCAACCATTGCCACGACTCAACAATCCACCTCGCTAACCTTCCATCCCAATTGACTTCCACAAAAAAATTTTATAAAATTTATATGTAAATTTAAATTTTTATATTTAATAAAAATATAAAATTCAATTTTTAAAATTCAATTTTAGAGATTCAATTGGATAAAGGCTGCACATTGCGTAGTTTTTTATTATATATTAATATTTTAAATTTTTAGCATATATTATTTTATATTCTATGTAGCATCTTCAAAATTTAGATATTAATATTTTTAAATTACTTTAATTATTTTAAGATAAATATTAATTTTTAAAATAAAATTATTGATGGCTTGTGGTTGATTTCTATATTTAGATAATAAATTAAAATTTTAAATAATTAGGTATTTAATTTCAACCATACGAAATAAATTTTTTCATGTAAATATGTATTAAACTCATATTAGATAGATTTAATTTTTTATCTTAATTGTTAAAAAGAACATATAAGAAATTAAATTAAATAAAATTAGCCAATACTTCAATTATTAATTAATTTTCTGACATCTATGTGTTTTCCGTTGCTTACATAGGTATATCATGTGTGCAGGTCCATATAGTTGGAACAGAAATTAATTCATACAAAAGCTCATGGTTTTGTAAAAAAATTGTGACGGCATCATTTTGCAAGTTTAAGCAATTTCATTGAGACATGGACATAAAAATAAAACATCCAAGAACCTAATAATCATTCATCTCACTAGAATCTAACCATAAAAGAAGGCAAATAGTAACTAGTTGTCAAATCTCTCATCATCTTCTAGCTATTTCATTTTTTCATTAGATTTATCAAATGAATCCTGCTTCCTGGTAGGAGTCTTCAGGAGGGTGTATTGGATTAAAAGTCTGTTAGATTTTAAAATTTCAATGGTATTCAATCTAAATTCTTTTAGAGTTGATTAAAATTTTGTGGTATTCAATTCAGACTTTTATAAAATCCATAAAAATTTAATAGTATTCAATTATGACTTTTAAAAGTGAAACATCTCGTAATTCTATTTTCAAAATTTTTGAATTTTTGTTAAATCAAAATTTGGACTTTCGATTGTATGGACTGTGAATACCGTATAATTTTGATTCGAGCCCAAATTTACAGAGTTGGGCTCAAGGCCAAAACATATTATCGAAATTACCGAGTTGGGAATCTTTAGAAAATTTTTAAGAATAAATATGGAGCTATATATATGTGTGTGTGTGTGTGACTACTATATAAATTAATTATCTTAAAATCAAATAGCATGATTATTATTATTATTGAGTAAATTGAGGAAATGTTCTAGAACCTAACTAAAATCATTAAAATAATCAAACCGGACCCGTAAACAAGTTAAAATCTCTAAAAATCGAGTCAAATCATTGAATCGAGCCAAATCAATACGAATCGAACCAAAATCGGCCCAGAGAGCTCTAGAAGTCCCTAGAATGTTGCAAAATTATTTAGGGGTCCTCTTTCTTTCCCTCCTCTCCCCCCCCCCCCCCAATGTTCTAAACCTAACTAAAATCATTTAAAAATAATCAAACCGGACCCGTAAACAAGTTAAAATCTTCTAAAAAATCGAGTCAAATCATTGAATCGAGCCATCAATACGAATCGAACCAAAATCGGCCCAGCAGAGCTCTAGAGATCCCTAGAATGTTTGCCAAAATTATTTAGGGTCCTCTTTCTTTCCCTCCTCTCCCCCCCCCCCCCCCCCCCCCCGGGGCACAACAGCCCTATTTCCCCTCTGTTTTCGGCCACCGGCCATGGATTCCGGCAACCAAGACCCAAACTTCAAGTGCTCGATGAGAGGAACTCATCTATGGTCTCCGTTCATGCAATAGGCGTCGGAAGCAAGAGAAAATCGCGCTTGAAGATGTCGCAACCCACTGATTTCTTTTTCCAGCGATCCACGCCGTTTCCGGCAGCTTGAGGCCGAGGGACATGCTTCGATCGACTCCTCTCTTCCCAGCGAGTCTCTTTCTCCCATCAGTCCGGGCGACAGAGCTCGCCTGACGGAGACGCCATGGACGGCAGTGGCGAAGCCACTGTCGAGGCCATTCCAGCTAAATAAGGCTCACCCAGTCCAAGTTGATCATAGATTTGAAGTCCCCACGAGATTTCGAGCAATTTGGTATAAATGTTGCTTAATTCCGGCCATAGTAGATTTTCTAGCCACTGGCGGCGGCTGCTGCTGGGCGACCAGCTGGCGAGACTCCGGCGAGGCCCAAGAGGCAGAATCCTCACCGTAGAATCGTGCCCAATTCTTAATTGGTACGTTCTAAGACCAGTTTCCCATTTTTGTTATAAATTCTAAATCAAAAATTTTTAGTTGATTAAATTAAATTGAATATTGTTAAATATATTTCATGAACATTAGTTATAACTAGAAGGTTTGATATTGAAATAAGAATTGTTGATTGGATAGAACTTTATCTTAGTTATAACTAGAAGGAATTTGTAGATACTTGAAATAAGAATTCTAAAAAATATAATTATAAGTATTATTTTTAGGAATTTTAATAAAGTATTGTTTAGGGTAGGAGTTTAGATTGATAATTTGAGAGGTTAGACCAAGTAATTTTAG